>PISX010004616.1:0-118779 GCA_004024625.1 Mellivora capensis
TAGCGTATTATTAAATCACATATTTTTTAAAGATTTTATTTATTTAGAGAGAGAGTGTGAGCATGCATTAGCATGAGAGGGGCAGAAGAAGAGAGAGAGAGAATCATAAGCAGGCTCCATATTCAGCACAGAGCCCAATGCAGGGATCCACTTCATGGACCTGAAATCATGACCTGAGCTGGACTCAAACATCCAACACTTAACTGACTGAGCCACCCAGGGACCCCATAAAATCACATATTAAATGAGAATTTTCAACTTGCCAAAGGACATCCCTACTTCTTGCCTTAAAAGCATATTAGCAAAGTCAAAAACTCTTAAGAAAATAACTGAAAGATTTTACTGCATGAAAATTTAAAACTTAAAGGATATAATAAAATAAATAATATAATAAAATTAGAGGATATAATAACACTGTAAAAAACTGAATCATATACAAACAAGAGTTAATATGATTAATATACAATAAGCTTTTAGAATTGATAAAAAAGAAACAGTACAATTAAATCATAAAGTACACAAACAAATCACATATGAAAAAAAGGACAAACATATGAAAAAAAAAGTAGGAGAAAAAGTTCAACATCACTAGTCATTGAAAAATTGCAAACTAATGCATATCCAGTGTGTAAGTTATATGAAGTAGGACTCAGAGAATGGTATTGGAAATCAACCTTAGGAGCACCTGGAGGGCTCAGTCGGTGGAGTATGTGGCTCTTGATCTCATGGTTGTGAGTTCAAGTTCAGACTGGGGGTAGAGATTACATAAAAATAAAATCTTTTGGAAAAAAAACAACAACTTTAGTTTACCCTGCTCCTGCTTACCCAAACTCCAAACCAGCTTTGTAAGGCTGGGGGGTTTTCTATATTTTCTCAGTTCTCTGACTTAAAAAGAAAAAAAGAAAGAAAAAAGATAATTCTGATTTCAGTAACTAAAATGCCCAATACTGTGTAATAGTCACAACTGTGAATTCCATCTAAAGATGAAGCTGCCTCCCTCTGCTAGTTCAGGCCTGCTCCAGATAGGGTGACTGTAGCAGAAACAAAATGGGAATGAGGTCGGGGGGTGGGGTCTCTATTTCCTCACTTTGCACTTTTACCGGTCATGTAGGATCTCTCCTGCCCCTCATCTCTCACCTCTGTTGCTGACCCCTCTGGGAAGACTGGCATAGCATCTGATATGGGTGGAAGTATGTGCACCTCCCCCTCTGACCAACCAATATGTGTTGGAGCCCCAATAACCCCCTCTACCCCCCCTATTCCCCACTTCCGCCCCCATCCACTGTACCTCAGAATGTGACATTGTTAGGAGAAGGGGTCTTTACAGAGGTAATCAAGTTAAAATGAGGTCAATAGAGTGAGCCCTAACCCAATACAACTACTGTTTAATAAAAAGGGGAAATTTGGACACAAAGACACATATAAAGGAAGAGAGAATGGGAGAAGATGGCCACCCACAAGCTTGGGAAAGAAGTCTAGGACAGCCCTCTCCTCACAGCCCTCAAAAGGAACCAATCCTGCTGACACCTTGATTTTAGACTTCCGGCTTCCAGAAATGTGAGGCAATAAACTTCTGTTGTTTAAGCCCCCCAGTTTGGTGTACTTGGTTAGAGCTGCCCTAGCAAAATGATACAGCACCCAACAGTAGTTGACTCAGCTCCTGGTATAGTTTAAAGTATACTCATTCTCTCATGGGCACTTTATGGATTCTTCAGAGAAACACGCACACACACACAAAACACACACACACCCTACCCTAACTGCTGAGGATATATCTTGATGCATGCAAATTCATCTCTGCGGAATGACTGGCTGGTTGCATACAAGTCTTCCCTCAGCCCTAGACATCATCATTTCATCTCTTCCAGCATCTTTCTCCTTGCTTCTCAGTGGGGGCCTGTTAGATGGGATATAAGAAAACCCTAAACCAGCACACTGCATGGGGGTCCATGTCTGGCGAACAAGGTATGCACACCTTTGACCCACCATCAATGGAAATGTAACTACTTCCCAACAGCAGCCCTCTACTTTGCATCAAACCTCCAAACATAGACTTTTGTCAAACACCAATCCCTCTCAAACAGTGCGCCCATATCAAGCTGAATGGTCTTGAATGGTCTCTCTCATGAAACTTGATGGAGCACCCCAATCCCTTGCCATTAGAGAGGAACAGCGGAACTCACAATATACCAACAACTCAGTCCAAAGAAATCTTTAATGTAATCTCTAGCCTCCACTTCTTTTCTTGATTTTCCCAGTACTTTTTACAGGCTGGAAAAAAAGTAGAGAGCTAAGAATAAGGAAGCCATTTCCTACCACCTCCTTTATAAATCCTGCCCAGGGGGCCCCTGGGTGGCACAGATGGTTAGGCTCCGACTCTTGGTTGTGGTTCAGGTCATGATCTCAGGGTCCTGAGATCAAGTCCACACTCTGCTCATGGAGTCTGCTTAAGATTTCCCTTTCTCTGACCTCCCCCTGATCACTCATGCTCTCCCTCTTTCTCAAATAAATACATAAAATCTAAAATCAGTCAATCCATCAGGCCTGTCCAGAAGGCCCAGCACCTCACTCTGGAATGTGGAGATTACCACATATACTGGGGCTTCAGGCAAAGTGGAGTCAGACACAATCCTGTTTGAACAGCCTGTTATAAACATAATATTGGGTATCATTTCTCTCCTTTCATATTGGCAGAGCTCTAAACAAAGCTGTGCAAGAGAACTCAGCAAGGATGTGGATAATAAGCACTCTGATACATTGTTGGTGAAGATCAGTTCCTTTAGAAACTTCCTTTATCTCTACCTACCCCTCAAGATATATGCTAGCAATCATCATTATCCCACTGATCTGCATCTGAAAGGTCTCCTGAGGTTTTATTAGACAGTAGCAAATGACCCCTCAAGCTTCTGGAAACCATAGAGACTTACACTATCCCTAACCCCCCTCCCAACTTGCAGGTACATATTCAGTCACTGCTCATAACCTTAATGCAGCTCTTTCTGCCCATGGGTCCTGTCCCTGTGCTTTAATAAAAACCATCTTTTCTGGGGCACCTGGGTGGCTCAGTGGTTTAAGCCTCTGCCTCCGGCTCAGGTCATGATCCCAGGGTCCCGGGATCGAGCCCCATATCAGGCTCTCTGCCAGCAGGGAGTCTGCTTCCTGCCCCCACCCCCTCTGCCTACTTGTTATCTGTGTGTGTGTGTGTGTGTGTGTGTGTGTGTGTCAAACAAATAAAATCTTTTAAAAAAATCTTTTCTGCCCTGAAAACATCTAAAGAAATCTTTCTTGACCGTTTGCTCCCAAACTCCAAAACACCACATCAGTATCATTGCTCTTTTAGAAATGCTCTACACCATATGGAAGCTAAGCTCTACACCATACGAAAGTTCTAGGCTGATTTATTACACGTGACATTATGATTAGAATCCGATAAGCAAAAACCCAATCTTTCTTTTAAAATAAGATAGTGGGCACACATATGCATACACAGACTTGGACAACATGCATGTAAGTGCCATTTATGTCAACAACCAGACCTAGAACTAGATCTTTCTGTTATCTCATGATTTTAAAATAAGAAAGATTAAAAACTGAGATGCCAGATAATTTTGATACAGATGGCAAAATATACAAATCCCAGTAGATATAGACCTGGATGATCCAAAAACAATGCCTTGTAGCTATACTCTGCTTTTTAAATTTTCAAAGTGCTCCCAGAGGATTGATTCTCAACTTGCTTAGGCATTAGAATCACTCATGGGGCTTAGTTCACAATAGGAATCCTGAACCCCACCTTTAGAGTTTCTGACTTAGTATGTAGGGACCAGATACCTACATTTATATGAAGGTCTCAGTAACATCTGATGCAGGTGGTCTGAAGACCAACTGTTGGGAGATTTTACCAAACCTGTTCCAGTAAAAGTAAGAACAGCAAGGTTTTTATCATACTAACTGTGTGGCAAATCATTTCATCCCAGAACATCAGTTTCCTGCAAATAAATACAATGGAACTATCAGAAGAGAAGTGTAAATAAAGAGCTGTGAGAATGGGAAGGAGGGAAAATCATTTTCAGGGACCAGGGAAGACTTCACGTCCCTCCTACCATTTTCATGCTTTATTCATATTTCTCTTCTGAAATCTTAACATTAGCTATTGTATGCTCATCATATTGTCCCTACCTCAACATAAATTCCTAAAGAAAAGGATCACTGATTTTTTTTCCTTTGTATCCTCCATAGTACTGGCACAACTCTTGCAAAGAAAGAGACATTACTTGTCATAGTTACTGTTTAAATGTAAAATGTTGAGTTTGCCTCTTAGTTCTTTTGAAATAAAGGAAGTGGAAGTGGCAGGGGAGGGGGAGGCACCAAGAGACATAGAGACCAATCCAAGAGAGATTGTACTGACACTTTACTTTCTATCCAAAACAAAATTACACAATATTCAGCCTGAGATTTTTAAATGCCTGAGCACATTCAGTTCTCCCACTTTGAGTGGAAGAGAGTAGGGAAGAGCTCTCTAGAATCTGACACTGGCTTGGGAGTGGGGGACCGTTAAACCCTTTCAGAACTGCTCTACAGGGACGGAAATGGTTAAAATAAAGTCTATTAACTCTTTTTGAGACAGCTTTTATCAAGAGCACCTAACATTGTGGACAGAGAAAGTTCTCCCAGTAGCTTTGCAAGCATTACAGGTTTTAGTTGTTGCCATTTCTGAAATTAATCCTTGGGGAAAGACCATACACAGATTCAGCGTGATTTAAATACCATCGGTCTCCATTTGTTAATCCCATTTGTGTCCTAGAAGCTTGGGGAAAGCACCTCTCTCATTCTAAATATTAAAAGGGTTCAGACCCATAAAAATGATTTTACCATCATCCTCCCAGAAGAGTCACACATTACTTTAACTTGATCATCAAATTTTGATCCAGTCCAGTCCCTCGGGTCCCTGGAGGGACACACTCAAATTCTGATCTTACCGTTTTCTGCTGTGTGACCCTAAGTGAAACCCTTCGACCCTCGGCATGTTATCTGCAAATGGGTGTCGTGACGTCCTTATCTCCTGAACTCTTTGAAGGACCACACGCAATGACGGGGTGCTGAACGCCTACCACACTGCCACCGCCCACTAGCTCAAGCAATGGTCAGTCACTGGGCTTTTCCCAGCGTCTCTGAGCTGCCCGCTAGAGAAGCGGCGGACATCCCCACCCCGCTGCCCGCGTCCAGGGAGAGACCCCAAGAGTGTACGGAGACTTCCAGAAGCCTAAAGCGGCGATGGGCGTGACTAGCACTCGCCGGCGCGGGAACCCGAGCGATGCGGCCCGGTTTCCTCTGCTTCCGCCGGGACTCTCTGGGGGAACGGACCGTTGCGAACGCAACTTCCGGCCCGACCGGGTGCAGGAACCCCCTGCGTTCGCGGTGGGAGCCCCGCGGCGGCCGGACCGCGCGTGGCCATGTGGAGGCTGTTGGCGCGTGCTGGGGCGCCGCTCCTGCGAGCGCGGGTGTCAGGTCAGGAGGCCCTCGGTCCCTCAGAAGACCTCCCCAGCCCCAGTGCGGCGCCTTGCCGGCTCCGCCGACCGCTGCCCCAGAGCTGAGTTGGGGCCGCGCTCTCCCGCCGCGGTGACTCGTGCCGGGGGGCCACGGCCACTCGCGGGAGTCAACGTTCGGAGACCCCTGCTGGCTTCCCGGGGGGTGGGAATTGGTGCTGGGCCTCTGAGCCCATTTAGCGGAACCCCACGGCCCACCATCCGGGCCCTGCGTTAGGACTGACTTTGGTCTGGGTCGTGGCAGGCCCAGGTCTTGTCGCTTTCGGATCTTAATTTGATTTGCTTTTGTAGATTCTTGGGCCGTCCCGCCCGCCAGCGCTGGCCTCAAGACGCTGCTCCCGGTGCCGACTTTTGAGGGTGAGCTTGTGTCCTTTTCGTTCTTTGTCGTCTCTGATGGGACCTGGAGAGGGTAGGCGGGTTCTGCGTTCCCTCCTCGGTTCACTCGCTCAGTAAATACCTCTAGAGGGCATGGTGTGTGCCAGAAGTGCTGTAAACGGTCGGGATAGAACCGTTGCTGTTATGGAGCAACTGTGTAATGGGGTAGCTCCCCCCAGCGCACCCCGCGTCCCCAGCCAGGGCATGTTGCCATCAAATCTGAACTTCTGACTTTGTCCCTAAAGGATGTTACACTATGCAGTCATATAACTATGGGAAAAGCATTAACTTGTTAAATACAAACGTTAAGATAAACCACAATTTTGTAAATATAATTTGCCATGTCTTTACTATATTGAAAATCTTAAAAAACAGTCGGAAAAAAATATGAAAGTGTCCTTGAGCTCTGAGGATTTTATCTTCTACACATAATTGTGAAACTACTGTATGCTCCAGAAGTTCATGTGGGTTTGGAGGTGACAGCATCACCAAATTTCTCTGTATCTGCTTATAGAAAGTGGAGGAGAGAGATGCCTGTGTGGCTCAGTTGGTTAAGCAGCTGTCTTCTGCTCGGGTCATGATCTCACCGTCCTGGGATCCAGTTGCACTTCTGGGTCCCTTCTCAGCAGGGAGCCTCCTTCTCCCTCTCCTGCCTGCCACTCCCCCTGCTTGTACATGCTCTCTCGCAAATAAATTATTTTTTAAAAAAGAAGAGAAACTGGAGAAGAGCAAGTGGCAGTTTCTGTATCCGTGTTAGCCAATTAATAATTTGGTATTTCCTTGAAGGCCCTTGTTTTATATTTGACTCCATGATAAAGCTGTGCCTGTTTTACCATAGACATGTGTGGTGGTTTTTTTTTTTTAAGATTTTATTTATTTATTTATTTGACAGAGATCACAAGTAGGCAGAGAGACAGGCAGAGAGAGAGAAGGAAGCAGGCTCCCTGCCAAGCAGAGAGCCTGATCTGGGGCTCAATCCCAGGACCCTGGGATCATGACCTGAGCCGAAGGCAGAGGCTTTAACCCACTGAGCCACCTAGGCGCCCCCCGCCATAGACATGTTTTAAATGCCTTTCAAGTTAATAATTTTTCCCCCAACTTGTCAGAATGTCCGATATTAAAAAGATATACCATGTCTGGCCTTCATTTCATTCCATCCACCCTCAACACAGCAAGCTGCTGCACATTGTAGGAAATGCACAGGTGCCAGCATGAAAAGCCCCTGTAGAGATAGAGCATAGATCAAAGGATTCCTAGGTTGTAGGTTTCCTAACAATCTGGCAGAGCAGAACTTAAATATTTTCATATACAGTGTAGTATTCTTTCCACCACCCCCATTAACATCCAGAGAGGCTGTGCAGTATTTAAGAAAAGAAAAAAAATTCCATCTGGCTTTGCTGTTTTCACTGGATGGCCTAGACCAGATTATAAAACGTCTCTAGGGACGCCTGGGTGGCTCAGTTGGTTAAGCAGCTGCCTTCGGCTCAGGTCATGATCCCAGCGTCCTGGGATCAAGTCCCACATCGGGCTCTTTGCTCGGCAGGGAGCCTGCTTCTCCCTCTGCCTGTGCTCGCTCTCTCTCTCTCCATCTCTCTCTGACAAATAAATAAATTAAAAAAAAAAAAATTTTTTTTAATAAAAATTAAAAAATAAAACATCTCTAGGTCTCAGGTTCCTCTTTTATAAAGTGGAGATTTAAAATAGTACTTGCCTAAAGTTCAGTTTCTTGAGCAGGGTGACTGTTAATGTGGGTGTGTTTATGCATTCACTTTCTGATAATTCACTGACCTGTACACTTTTTATTTGGCTCTTTGATTATGTGTGCTAAACTTCAAAGTTCAAAATTTTAAAAAGGGAAGCCCTAAAAAATTACCAAACCCTCTAAAACTGTTTTAAAGATTATATGAGGGGCGCCTGGGTGGCTCAGTTGTTAAGCATATGCCTTTGGCTCAGGTCATGATCTCAGGGACCTAGGATCGGGCCCAAATCAGGCTCCCTGTTCAGGAGGGAGCCTGCTTCTCCCTCTCCCACTCCCCCTGCTTGTGTTCCCTTGCTTGCTATGTCTCTTGCTGTCAAAAAATAATCTTAAAAAAAAAAAAAAAGATTAAATGAGATACTGCACATAAAGCATTCAGCTCAACATCTAGCACTTAGTAAACATAAAAAAAAAAAAGTTAGCCAGTGTTATCTGTGACAGTCTCAGTACCTTCCCAGATGGTCTCTTTTCTAGTGTTAGGTAGAGTGCATTTCCTTTGAAAGTTGAAACTTCGTTATCTTCAAAGGTTCAGAAAGTCTCCATTAATACTTGTCATAATCAAAAGATTCCAGTGTCAATAAAAAAGCATCCACAGGAAAAACCTAATACACTTTTGAAATTATTTTTTTCAGTGGTAACTCCAAGACTTCCACTTGATTGATATAAATCTTTGTAGGAAGAAAATGGATCCTTGGAGATGTGTGGTTTTATTTCTTCTTGGCTGTCTGTGCTCCTTTTAGATGTTTCCATTCCTGAAAAGCCCAAGCTTCGATTTGTTGAAAGGGTACCACTCGTGCCAAAAGTGAGAAGAGAACCTAAGAACTTGAGGGACATCCGGGGACCTTCTACTGAAGCTACTGAGTTCACAGAAGGCAGTTTTGCAATCTTGGTAAGTGAGTTCAGTGTCAAGCAGCTGCATGATGGAAGCCAGGGATTTGCAAAATCTCCTGTTCTTAGAGTTAATTCTTGTCCTCCATGGGTTTTATTGGAATTTTTGGAATTTATTTTTGGGATTTATTTGCCACCATTTACTCTTTAAACTGATGTGCATTACCCAGTGAACAGTTGAGTTGTTTATCTTTCTTTTTCATGTCAAGTGAAAATAATACAAAAACAGGAGAAGGAAGGCTACCAAATGGGCCCCTATAATCGGACTATGAAATCCTCACAGGCTTCTGGTGAAAATAAAACTATCCATGACTTAAGATGCAGGACACTGTTTGCTTCCTAGAGCGGCTTCCATGGAGACTTGATGTCAGTAGCTGCACAAATGGGTGTGGACTAGGACTGACTTCCTATCAGGATGCCAGAGCAGTATTTTACAGTCCTTCCCGCTGCCTGCTGATCAGCCCTATATGGCCTCTCACAGCCTCATGCCCATACCCTGTCCTTTACTCTCTTCTAGCCATTCTGCCTTCTGCTCACACTCACCAAGCCATTCCTCTTCCTTTAACTTGTTTTCCCTTGGCTGGTTCCTGCCATTCTGGTCTCAGCTTTAAATATCACCTCCTCGGGATGCCTGAGTGGCTCATTGGTTAAGTATCTGCATTTTCATGATCCCAGCATCTTGGGATCGTGTCCTGCATCAGGCTCCCCGCTCAGCAGGGAACCTGCTGCTCCCCTTGCTTGTGCTCTCTCCCCCACTTCTCTGACAAATAAAATCTTTTAAGTAAATAAATACCAGCTCCTCAAAGAGGCCTTCCCTGGTTATCCATTGAAATGGGTCCACCTTGTTTTCATTTACTTCTGTACCCTAGGCTTTTCTCCACAGTACTTACCAGAACTTTTTATGTTTATGTAAATCATTGAAGCCACAGTTACTGTGAAAGAGCACCTACAAGATAACGAAGTCCCCACGTATTTCTAATTCTTTCATCCACTTTTAGGCACTGGGTGGTGGTTACCTCCACTGGGGCCATTTTGAAATGATACGCCTGACGATCAACCGCTCTATGGACCCCAAGAACATGTTTGCTTTATGGAGAGTACCAGCCCCTTTCAAGCCCATCACCCGCAAGGGTATGGGACAGCGCATGGGGGGAGGCAAAGGTGCCATTGATCACTACGTGACTCCCGTGAAGGCTGGCCGTCTCATAGTAGAGGTGGGTGGGCGTTGTGAATTCAAAGAGGTACAAGGTTTCCTGGACCAGGTTGCCCACAAGTTGCCCTTCCCAGCAAAGGCCGTGAGCCGTGAGACTCTAGAGAAGATGCGGAAAGATCAAGAGGAACGGGAACAGAACAACCAAAACCCCTGGACCTTTGAGCGCATAGCCACTGCGAACATGCTTGGGATACGGAAAGTCCTGAGCCCGTATGACTTAACCCAGAAGGGGCGGTACTGGGGCAAGTTCTATATGCCTGAACGTGTGTAGTGGAGAATGGGAAACATAAATGTACAAAGGCTACCAAAAGAAAATCTACATTTTTATTCCCCTCAGCCTACCTTTAACAGTCTGTGGGTGGCACTGATAATCTAACCCAGGAGCAATATAAGTAAATGATTTGTGAAAAATTGTAGAATATCCATTGATTTTTTAAGTGCATTATATTTATATCAAATAAAGTCTGAGTATCACCTCAGGATATAACTTCTCATTGGTCACTCCTAATCCTTAAATGATTACCAAGCCAGCTTCATTGATTGTTAGTGGGTCCAATTCTTCCCAGCTCTAAGATACATATCTTCAGGGCTGAAACAAATGCCTCCATCTCCCATCTCTTGTATAAGTTGGATTTAACATCTGCCTGGGTTTCCTTACTGTCCAAGTCTGCTTCACATCGCTTCACTTTTACCAAAGAGCTACATCGGTACCTGTTTTCCTCAAACTGAAAGAAATCTGAAGAAAATTTTTGCTTTTACAAAGTGGTAATTTTTCACTGTACATTGTTTCAGTTTAGGAATACTACTTTTGGACACTGGGAGAATTCTGTACTACTTTTATAGCGCAGGAGCTAGTTGTCTTTACTAGTTAGATGTTTTTGGAAAGCAAAAACACACTGGTACATACATTAATTGAACAGATATTTATTTATGCCCAACTACCCATCTCTCAATTTTGGAAGACAAAGGGGAATGTTGGACAATATGATAAGGAACATACCCTTGCCTTTTAACACAAGTAAGTGATAAAAGTTGAAGTTGGCCTTTCCTAGATCTGAAACTCTCTGAGGAGGGTGAGTATTTGGCTCTACCTTTGTGGCCCCACAGGTTCTAGGACAGTGCGGTGTGCCACCCGGCACTCAACTAGTTACTGTTGGATGAATAAAGGCCCCGTGTGTCTCAAATCCCCATGGCTCCACCTTCCTGTCTGGACTGTAACAAGATTCATCTCTTCCAGAGCTACCCAGCAGTTTTCTATCCCCTATTCAAACTGAAAGAAATACAAATGGATAGAAATCGTAAACCATTTGCTTTTAAAAATGGGTAGAAAAAGAGCACACTGACTTGAAACATCAGCTTTTTTTAAATCCCACTTTCTTAAAAAGATGTGTGGCAAAGAAAGTAATCTTTCAAAAGTACAAATATATCTAAACAGTTACATGGTCCTCAAGAGTTGCACATGGTGGTGGTTAATGTATTTGCAGTGACCCTCTTGTAATATAATTATTAATTGCATTAGAAACATCTGAACTTTGAATTGGGGCCCTTGTTCGGGATAGTTTTAGGCACACTGCTGGCCAAGAAAATTCAGTTTCAGCTAGCAACATGAACCATGTAAGAAACGATGCAAGTTTTCTGACCTGACCTCTCCTCTGTTGCAGTTCATAGAGCATGGTCCTGATGCTTGTTGGGAGTTCAGTCATGGTATAAACCTGTTACTTTTTGTTTGGGATCCACACTGAGTTACGGAGCCACAGTCCTGGGACCAGCCAGTCTTTGTAGAGTGAGAGACTGTCAACTCCCATCACCATTCATAAAAAAAGACTGTGTCACAGTAGTGGGAGGCCTGTCATATATTTGCGTAAGTGAATCAGCCCCTTCACAGGTATTTGCACACAGCCTCCGGTACTAACAAACTGACTTACCACTGATGCCTTAAAAGGTTTCAAAGTAAAACCCATGGACTCAACCATGAGCAGAAATCAGAGCTTAATTACAGGTAACTAAGTCAACTGATCCTTGAACATCTGTAAGTGGCAAGCACTATACTGAGGACTGGGGACGCTGCTGTGAGCAAGACATGCATGGCGCCGGTGGTTAGACCATCTTCACTTTAGACTATCAGACCCTGAAGAAGGAAGTAGATGGAGCGTTGGTCGAAGGTGAGACCTAGAAGAACCTGAAGACCAGATGTAACGGGGGCCTGGTATTGGTCAGAGAAAATTAAGTGCTGATGAGCTGGATGTGCTCGAATACCTGCCTGGCTCTGTTTTATTTCCCCAACAGGCATGTGTTCTCTACCCCTCAAACTCTCCTTGACACCACCTTCCTAACCAGCTCATGTTGCTGTACAGACTGTTCCTTCAGCCCTGCCCCCCACCCAATCCCGCACTGTCCTAAGTCTACCTTTGCATAACTTTTAAGAGGTGGTTGATGGAGACCCTCTGTCATAGGTTTCACAGTGGAAAGGAGTAGCTGTTGAGGAATCTGCAGTGGAGGAGTGATGGCACCACAGAAAGTGGAAGGAGGATTAAAAATGCCGGCGGAGGCTCCATCGGTGAGGACTACAGGGAGTTACGGAAGGGGAAGAAAATCACAGGTTATACAACAGGATGTTCAAAGCCAGGATCACCAAGTGCTTCCTCTGCAGGGGCAAAGAGTCTACTCGGCAAGTCTGCACTAACTTGTCCTAATCCTCAAAGAGAGGACATTAATTTACTCTGGGGTTACTGGCTGGCTCTCTCCTAGTAAAGAGGGGTGCTACCAATGCAAGAACTAATTCTTTCTCCTTTAGCCATTCCCAGAAACCACCACCCAAATTTTGCTGCAGGAAGTCAACATCCTTCTACAAATCATTCTAAACAGAGCAGACTGCCCCCTGCCTCCCCATCTATAGCCAACTCATTATTCACCTATATTTCTCTATGAAACCTTTTTCCATAGTTCTCCCCAGCCTTTCTCTATTCTAGTATCTGTTCCCTCCCAAATCTGGGGAACCAGCGACAAGTGCTTTTAAGGATGTAAGAGTTTCAAGTAAGTGAAAAAAATCATCTCCCCACAAATGGCTCACCTTTTTCAGGCAAATATGCCCCCAATGGTAGAAGCTAAGATGATCGCAAGGATAATACAGCAGATCATGATCATGATCTTCTTCTGCTCATCCAGACAAGGAAAGAAAAAGCATGTGAGAAGCAGCATCTCTGTGCAGAGTTGCAGGGGAAGGAAGGCAAAAGGATCCAGACATGGAGGAGGACGTGAAGGGAAAGGGTGATGGATCTGGCTTCAAGAACCCAGGATGTTACTAGAAGCGTTGCTTTCAGGCAAGAGATTCAAAATTAGATCAACAGCAGTCTCTGAGGATGTTCAGTGTGTTGTTCTGCTTTCTGGTTCCCACCACACCAGAGTTACCCCATCTCCTCCTAGAGACAGATACTCCTGATGAGTGAACTGAATTCTCAGGGAGAGCACCTTAAACCTGAAACTCAAATATAGTTAAACCGTATTCTTTGAGAGTTAAAGCGTTTTCAAAAATTAGAACTTTTGATATATCCGGTCTGGCACATGGATAAAAAGGACTGTAACCCTTGTTTCCAAAACCTAAACAAAAACCACCATATGGTGGCACCCAACCACTATTTTGTAGGGAAATAGAGCAGGAACTGTTTCACAATCAATATAAAGTCATTTATTTTTAAATTACCAATAAAATAATCAAGTTTACATTTAAAAAACACAAATGACAAAAAATCCCTTCACTTGTATTCCAAACTAAGCCCCAGGGCTCAACAAAGGCCTGTGGTAAGAGCTTGTCTTCCCTTGTTGCTGGATCCAGTCCACTGTCTGACTTCATAGCCATGGGAAGAGGGCATCCCTTTGGCTCTGTTGGAGTGCTGAGCAATGACGAAGTACATAGCCTTTGTAAAGGAAGCCCAGGGACAGTGCCTGGATTAGGTGCTCACTCTATCATAGAGTGTCGAAGTTCAACTACACATCAGGGATACTGGCAGGGAATCTAAGGGGCTCACCACTGGGTCACCATAGTCACTACACTTGAAATCATTTCCTGGCTGTTCCTTCCTCCATGATAAGAATTGGGGGGAGACAAAGAACCTGTCAAGCTCATTTACCTGGTAGCAATACCAGCTACTCAGTAGTCCCCGGTCTCCCCCAGCTGACTCAGCCCTGGAGACAGGATCATCCTAAAGTCCACAGGAATGATCTCAGATTGCTGTGGGATACTCTCAGGACAAGCCTCACCTATGCAGCAGCAAGGAGAGGTGCCAAAACTTGTCATACCTGTCTGCTAAGCAGAAAAACTTAATGGGATCAGTGTAGTCCTAACCCCAAAGATCTATGATTGTCCCAGTACTCATCCAGAAAACAAGGTTTCTCCATGACATGGGAAGATCGTATTTCTACTATGATTCATTTGCAAATAAGCAAATGTCTCTTACCTAATTTTTAGCCCAGCCCAAGGTTTTGTTTTTGTTTTTTGATGTTATAATATTCTCCATTTCTAGTTTCCTACTTCCTGAGAGACACAGGCAAATATATATGTACGTCTCACACATGGTTATAAAAATACATCTGGAATATATTAAATGAGTGACTGAATACATGCACCAATCTAAGCATTTCCAGAGCCTGAAACTCAAGCACCTTGTCCCTGGCCCAATTTTAAGTGCCTGGTTATTTCTGGCCTCAAGGCAGTGGCTTCACAAAGCATCACTCCAAAGGAGAACAGCCAGTTTCTAAGACTCAGAGAGGCAAACAAATATCTCATACCTTCAGCCTTTACAAATGGTAACCTCAGACAACCGTATCATCCTGATGCCTCCTTGAGTAAACATGAGAGAATACAACATAAAGACTGAAGTTGGCCATGAAGCTGAACATACCAAGAGCTTCACTTAAGATTGAACTTCAAACAAGTCAGCTGCTAAGACCAAAATGACATCTGCCAGGTCCACATATTTTCAAGACATAGGGACAACAAACTATGAGGACCAAGACCCTGCCAAGTACAAGGCTCAAGCCGAGCCTTATTGTTGCCGCACTTGGAAGAATCCCTTTGTGTTGTTAAAGATACCCCTTAAAAAATACGTTGCAATTTCTGGGAGAAGAATACTCCATGAGGTAGAAAATACAGCACCCTGGAAAGGTTTGGAATCGGCTTCCCAAGGTGCAAGGCTTAGTTTGACACATTCAGAGGGAACAAAGAGAAGCTGGGTTGGTTCATACTGTCCGGGAGAGAAGGTACTTCAGAGTTGGTGGGGCAGGAGAAGGTTCTGAGAACTCATGGTTACATCAGGCAGATTAGCTTCCTCCGGGGCTAAGTTGTTTGCTGGGTCAGGTCCAAGGACGGTTACAAGGAAACAAAGGAACAGGTCCCACTCTCTCTCAGGAAAGCCATTCAAACTCCATTCCCATCTGAAGACAAGGGTGGCCACACCAGGCTGGAGTGAAATCGGGTTCTAAGAGAGGCATGGAAGGAGTTGCTGATCAGTGCACAGAATGATGGTGGAGAGCAACATTAACACTTAGTCACAAACCTAGAGGGTGGAGACAGAAGATCAGACGTCACTGCAAAAAAGGAAAGCGATGGAGAAGTCAACACTAAACCTGAGAAATCCTATAGACAAACCCAAGACAGGATCGGATCCAGAATTAAATATCCTGTTGTGACAGAAACAAAAAGCTGTATTATGGGGGGGTGGTGGAGAGAATGTCCCTGGACTTCTTATAATCCTTCACACAGGCTGTCACATCAGCAGGAGGCAGTCACTGCATGAAAGCACCTGTTCTCTCAGGGCCCTCATCAGCAATTTTCATATACAAGCTGCAGAACTGGAATCTTCTGCTCCGTTTCTCCTCTGCTCCACACTTCTCTTACCCCGTGAAAAGAATAAAGAAAAGTTCAGAGGTCATCATGGCTGCTCCTCTTAAATGGCTGGGTAGGCCTGGGCAAGTTTCTTAACTTCACTGAGCTTCAGAGTTTCCCATCTGAAAACAAGGACCATGTTACTATCTTAGAATAGTACCTGGCACACAACTAGGGAGTCAAAAGTAAGCTGTCTCCCCTCCCTCCTGTTCAGAGACCTCTCCTCCTCAGGCCACATGGGAGGGAGGGGAGAGTCCAGACCTAAAAGGAGCAACCAGTCCTAACTTTATGGAAACGGAATACACTACAGTAAAGAACTCAACACTGCTCAGCGAGAGGCAGCCTCTCGGACATCAGGTAAGTCAACTAAAAACAATACATTCATTAGTCTCCTCATTTAAAAAAGGGATTCATTTACATTCTCAAGAAGTTGATGTTTAGTGCTATAATATCTGACTTTGAGACCCTCTGGCTCACGAGAGCAGGAAGAAGGAAGAGGTACATGGAAGCAAAAATGAAAAGATCAGGTCTGGGCACCAACATGGAAATATGTGTCAAGTATTAAAGACATTTGTTTCTATTACCTCAGCAGCCCAAATTCTCTGATTTCATTTCAAGAGAAGATAAAAATGAGAAAAATATAGATTAGTCACACTGTTCGTTATAGTAACACTGCAGTCGCAAAACTCCAACTTTGGGGAAGTAGTAAATAATTCAGAGTACTGAATCTCACTATCTTGCGTTGAAAATTAGATTCACAAAGAGATTTTAGTGATGTGGAATGACGCACAGGATTTTTGGACTGGGGCTAAAGCCACTGATGATATACTCTGAAGTCTGTGGGCCATGTGTGAGTGTGTGAGCATGCCGCAAGGTTACCAACAATAATATTAAAGATTAATTCTGTTTACTGTTTCTGTGTTTTAAAGGTTTTTGTTAACATTACGTCCTATATTTTATTCAGATAAGTAATATTTAAGAAGTCACAAATGTGTGAACAGTGCCAATAATTAGGTCATTCCCATCATGCTGCTATGCACATGAAGCCCTGATTTAGTGGTCAGCTCTATTCTTTTCACCAGATTTTAAAGAAATTCATAACCTAAATTTTAAACTCACTCTCCTCCAAGGTTCTCTAGACTTTGTAGACAATGATAAATGGCTACCTGGTTTCGCAAAGAGAAGCTAAGACATAAGAAAGAACTTACCTAGGCCCACCATCAGCTGTGTGTTCAAACTTGGCCCTGTGACTTAACATCTCTTTAAGCCTGAGTGTCTTTGTCTATAAAATATGGTAAACAATAGTACCTACCTCCAGAAGGTGTTGTGGGGGTTCAAGGATGTGCATATGAGGTATTCAGTACACAGCCTGGCATGACTCAACACTCAAGAAATGTTAACTGCTATATCATTCAAGATCCACCTCTTCAGCCACAAACAAAACCGCACCACCCCACACCCCAACCCAGAGCTTTCTTCACACTAAAAAGGATATGGAAAGCAAAGCCCAACATCCATCAAAGTTAGCAAGAATTCAGAAGATGAACCCCAGACCCAGGACATAGATTGTTCCCAATTAGGAGCATGCTTCCTGAGCAAAAAAGCAAAAATGTGGTGCTCAGGTGTGCCAGGACAGGTGGCAACACACAGCGTAAGACAAAGGGCTGGGACAGAGACCCCAGGAGAGGAACCAATGGGAGCCTGGCCCAGAAGAGAACTTTCCCCAGGGCTAGAAGCCCAGAAGAGTATTTTAAAGAGATGAAAGAAGGCACAGGCGATGGAAAACGTGAGAGAGCTCTGTGTATCCAAGGACAATCACAAGAGGGGAGCACTGCCATGTGAAACCCCAGGCCAATTTCTCAAGAGAGAGCCAATCCAGAATCCCCAAGAACCTTCCATTTACTTACATTTCAGTGCAGCAGCCACTCGGGCCACCATTACTTCAGCCCAACGGAAAGTCCAATAATCAATGCTAAAATGCCCAGCAACACCACTACTACCACAATGATAATTATCAATTTCTGGAGACGATAAGAGAAACAAAACAAACCATCATTAGAAACAACCAAATAAGAATTCATCCAAAACCCAACCCCTCTCACCTCCACACTGAAAGCCTCTTATCAACCCAAATAAGACTACAGCTCTACATTAAGACATTCTATTAGGGTATTTTACATATCTTAGGTGACTTCCTGGCTAGCAAGGCCAGCAAATGGAAATTCGGAGCTTCTGTCGGCTCTTAACTCACACTTCAGTCTTGTGTGCATGGACAGATTAAAAAAACAACCATCACAGGATCTCCTAGCAACAATGGGCCATGGTATCAAGGGACCAATTTTTCCTTTTCAAAAAGAAGTGTATGTTTTCAAATAGTTCTAATTTCAAACTTTTGTCTGTCTCTCCCCTAAAGCACAGACCCAATCCAGGGACTGGGGATCAGAAAGCGGGATTGTGGTCCTGTTATGAGCCAGCGTGGATTCATCAGGTAAAATAACTTCCCAACTCCTTGAATGCCTGCACAAGCAATGGGTAAAGTAGGAAGAAAAAGAACTGAAGAACAAAAGTATCAGAGCCCAGGAGAAGTAGTCAGAAAAGAACAGTCTAAAAAGTGCAAGCCACCAAAGCCAGCCACCCCAATGGGCAGAGGAGCTTAGAAGTTCTCAAGCAACAGGGGCACCGGAAGATGGTAAATACGCTGGTATGGGAGAAAGAGCATGACTGGAATCTGAATTTGAATCCCACTCCTATACTACTCGGTACCATGAAGCCAATTATGTAACCTCTGGCCCTCAACTGTTTCACCTATAAGTGGGAATAACAGATGTTCCATAAGATAGGAGGTAATGTTGCATGGAAATCAGCTCAGCACCAGGTTCACAGTGGAGAAAAGAGGGGTGGGCCTAGTTAATGGAGTGGAGGAGAGTGAACAGGTTTCTGAAGAACAGAGGAGTCAAGTGTGACATCTGAAAGGATCATGAGCTCTGTCCAGGAGAAGACTAGCAGTGACACTGGGCAACGCATCCACCCTGCAGAACTGCCTTCAAGTGTGGGTTCTTGGGTAGAGAACACGTGAGCCAGATCCATGCAAGGCACGCCAGGGAAGGAGGGCAGCTACTCTCTGGGAAAGGCTGACATAGGTGTTGGGATGAAGCCGGGACAGAGAGAGAAAGCATGGGCTCAAGGACACGGGTGGGGAGGACCAGAGAGAGGAGGAGCAAACCGGACCCGTGGAGACTAAGGTGCTCACCCTGCGAGCTTCACTCTGATACTTGACAGCCTTTTTGGTATCCGCCACGGCCCGCTCCACAAAGCCCACTGACTGGTCCATGTTGTTCTCGATACGGTCAATCATGGCTCCCTTTGCCCGGATGCAAGAGGTGGTGGCAGCAGAAAAGGAGACAGGCAGAGGGAAGAGAGAAAGAGCGAGAGACAGCAAGCAGAATGGACTCTCTTCTCTGAAGGCAGCTGGAGAGTCTCACCTTCCGGGCCTGACCCTGGTACTTCACAGCTCTTTTAGTTTCTTCTCGTGCCTTCTCCACATGGTCCACTGTGTGCATGACATTCAGCTCTATGTTATCTAGCATCTCACCCTGCAAAGGACAGACACGAGTCACACCCCATAAACTCGCCCCAGGACAGTCGTAGCTCACTGGGGACAGGGCTTTCTGTTATAATCCCCAGTGCGAAGAGGAGCGTGGGGAAGTCTTGTGTGGGGCACACGTTCCATCTTCCATGGGATTACCTATGGCTCCCCAGTCCTTGGTGGTGGTCCCTCATGCAAGCAACGCTCAGTAAACCACTTCTCTGGGGACAGGTACTGCAGGGGGCACTTGGAGCACACTGTCAAGATGCCTGGTAAATACGTGTTCTAAGACCAATCCCACCACCACTGTTCTATTTTTAATTAAGCATATGAGGAGAGGAACCAAAATAAGAATATCTTAGGGCATAACGGGGATGCTGGCCTCTTCCTGGTCGTGCAGACCTGAACCAAGTTAATCTGGCCTGAGGCAAGTGTGAGGACTTGTGCTTTGGAACAGTGCTGGCAAACGGGAGCTGCTCCGTAAACACCCATGGGTGGGAACATCCGATTTCTCCAAGAGATACTCCCAAGCCCCTAAATGACAGGCACGGGGTTTACTGAAGCTATCTACATGGTTATTAAGAGACAATAGTCTCTTGGTGAGGTTCCCAACCATCTCCCAGCGATTACTTCCCAACACGGAAGTTTGGTCACTCTGAGCATCTTGGGATGGGAACGCCCCTCCCCTACCGAGACCTGCTTCAACCCAACCCGTTGCTTGACGGCACTCTGTAAGCAGAGAAAGGCACTTACCATCACTCGACTCTCAAACCAAGTCCTCAGCAAGGCCGCGAGGAGAGAAAAAAGAAGAGCAGGGAAGGGGGCACTTAAGGAATGGTCCGAAAGGCCAGAAGGGGACGGAGGAAAGGCAGCCGGGCCCTGAGCAGGGGATGGCTGTCAGGAAACCAGCCAAGCAGTGCTCGGGCTTCAGTTAGGTTTTGCAGCCCCTGCACAAGGAGCAGCTTTCAGTCCCTCCCAGCCGGCAGAGCAGCCAGGGGTTCACAGTAACGGTGGCACGCATGGACACCGAGGTATCTCTGACTGCGTCCTAAGGACCAGCGGCCGCCTGACCATGTGGAGCCAGCACCGTGTACAGGTGACAGGGACGCACGGCCTTGAGCCAGCAGCCCAGGGACAAAATAAGCTGTCAAACCATGGGTGTTTCGAGTGTTCCCATAAATATTATTCTACCGTTCCTTCCTTCATTTTGTTATCTGCTCTTGTTTCTTAGCAAAAAGTGCCAAAATTTTGGGGAAAACACACAGAAAAAAAAACGAAAATGGGGAAAAAATCAAAGCCTCTGGGAAAGCTAACTTTTCACCATGAACTGGGGAAATGATCCTGTCTTCAGTGTCACCCATGAAATAGTTCCCATCAGGACACTGCTTTAAAGCATCCCCAATAAGAACCTACATCCCCAGGTAAAAGGGCACAAGAGGTGCTGAGACGCAAGGAGGCAGAACTTGATGGAGCACATCGAACCCCACAGTAGGCAGAAGTGAAGCCGAAGGAGCAGGCAAGAGGACAAGGCTGAGACGGACTCAGGAGGGCGTTCCTTTCCTGGACACTGGGATTCTGTTACCCCATCGTGAAGATTCCCGATGATTCCTCTACCGCACCTCACCTGACTTTCCAGTCCACCCTTCTCAGGAGTGCGCCCTTCTCAGTAGGACCTGAGCTTTCCTCCCTCTGCCCAGGGTGGTGCCCACTGCCGGTTACCTGATTCTCCACCAGCATGGCGATGTCCATAAACATGTCATGAAGCTCCTTGATGCTGCTCTCCAGCCTCACAATGTCCTTGTGCCGCCCCTCGATCTCACTGAGGGCTTGCTTGGAAATCTGAGAGTCGATGATCTACAACAAGCCACGCAAAGACCACCGTCAGCCAGCACCCCTGCCACAGCCCCCACTCACACTCCAGCCAAGCCCGCTGCCTCCCTGCCTCCCTGCCTCCCTGCACCTGCAGCCCTGCCCTCACCAACCACACTGAGCTCCACGGAAGCCTCCCCTCTCCACGACAGGGGCTTGCAACCCAGCTCCCGGACACTCACCCCGGAAGTGAAGATGGCAGGGTTCCCACTCTCCAGCATCTCCTCCAGCTCCTCATCTGTGGTCTTTTTGCCGGCTTTATAACAAAAGCAGCAGAGCATCAAATGCAAGATCAGAGCACACCAATTCAAACGTTCCCTGAAAAGGGCGCCTGGTGGCTCAGTCAGTTAAGCATCAGCTGTCGACTCGGGCCACGATCCCAGGGTCCTGGGCTCGAGCCCCACATCCTGAGCTCCCTGCTCAGTGAAGAGTCTGCTTCTCCCTCTCCCAGCTCGTGCTCGCTCGTGCTCTCTGTTACTATCTCTGTCTCTCTCAGATAAATAAAATCTTAAAAAAAAAAAAAAAGTTCCCTGGAACTTTTACCAAGTGGGAACACGGTAACTTCACTCTAAAGACGGTGGTCTTTATAACACACCCCCGAGAGCCCCTGATGCGTCTTGCTTGCTTCTGATTTGTCCCCTAATCCAGTCCACCCTTAGCGTGACACGCGGTTACTTCCTGAGGCACGAGTCTGACCACATCCCTCCCTGCTCAGAGAGCTGACCGGCCCATGCACTGGGCCTCGGAGCATCGGGAGCCGGTTCCCGGGCGAGCCCCTCCTCCTCTACCTAACCTCACACTGCTCTTCCCAAGGGCTCCCTCTTCCCAGGCTGCATGGTGGCAGCACTCCCAGACACACTTGCGTGTCTCCAACCACGTGCTGCTTCACACACTTCCTCCACTTACAGCCCTTGGCACCCTGCAGCGCCCTGAGTCCCTGAACGTCATGTCATGTCTGCCGCGTCTGTCATGTTCCTCACAGCACACTATAATCTCATAAATGTTCTCTGCTGTCAAAGACACAACAAAAAGATGTCGCAGGTCCCCAGGACAGCAACTGTCAGCGAGCACCTCCGCTCCGTGTGAGGAAATGCTGGCGCCCCCCAGGAACCAAACAACCCGGGCCCAACAAGCATGCACCACCCTCAGCCACGACGGGCATCAGACATGCCGGTGATCTAAGGTCTCTCCTGGGCGCGGGTGCGAATGCAGGCAGAAGGCCAAGCAGGGGGGCTGCTGCTCGCTCTCCCAGTTCTCCCGACTGGGGACAGACGGCCCGTGGCAGGGAAAGGCGCAGGGGCGTGCGCCAAACTTCCCACACGTACTGATTTCGAGCTGCCGCTGGATTCGCCCTTTACTGCGTTCGCGGAAATCCACCTGAGCCTCGTTGTATCTGGTCATCACCTCCACAAACTTCCGGGACAGGACGGAGTGCTGTGGGAACCATCCGAGTGCAGTGAGCCCCCAGGAGCTGAAGGCCGGGGAGCCCACACTGTTAGAGAGCCCGCACCCCTGGCCCCAGACGGCCCAGTCTGCGGCAGCACTGGACTTGGAAGCAAAAGACCAGGTATGAGACTCAGCGTTCTGCTTTCCTAACTTCACACCATCAGGAGAGTCTGCTGACCTTTCCAAGGCATGTGCCCAGCATCTGTCTGCCCGCCCTGCTGACCTCACGTGGTAATCCTGAGGCCAAAGGAGAGCCCTGCATCCACATGACTAGCTGCCTTTTTCTGGCACAACCCCTGGCTTGCTTTCTAAAGCTGCCAGACTCCCTTCCAAATCCAAAACCTGCCAAAATTCTTGAGTTCTTACCCAACCTGACCTCCCTATCTTCCCTTGCTTATAAAGCAATGCATTTGCTCAACAGCCCCCTGTGCCTGTGTTCTTCACCATGATTTCTACTCCTTGCCCACCTCTCCACATCAAGGCCTACTGGCTTCGCCTTTGCAAAATCACCAGTATTTGCAGCACACACATTCAAACCTAAGTCACTGCAGAAGCCCGGCAAGAGACCCACCTGCCTCTTGGCCCTCCCCAACTCTGGTTCAGCTTTCGGGGGGCTCCCAGACTGTCTCCTAACAGACTGCAAGCTGAAGGAAATGCACACAGGCTATCTGGTTCCCCGGACAGGTATTCAAAGATCTCTGGAGTACAGCAGTACGTTCTTGATAAAAACTCAACGGCCACGGGGCACCTGGATGGCTGAGTGGACTAAGCCTCTGCCTTCGGCTAAGGTCATGATCTCAGGGTCCTGGGATCCAGCCCTGCATCGGGCTCCCTGCTCAGCAGGAACCCTACTTCTTCCTCTCTCTCTCTGCCTACTTGTGATCTCTATCAAATAATAAAAAAACAAAAACAAAAACCTCAATGGCCACGAGCCCACAACTAACTTTTCTCTCCAGAAAGGCTGTTCTCTCCATGCCTGCCCCCCCCGCCCCACCCCATCACTACCACAATTGCTACTAACATAACCACCACTCCTGTCCCCACGCCTCTTAAAGGAAACTCTCTACCCCTGAGCCTGTCCATGTTGCCACTCTTGCCCACCCAAGGCCTAGCCCCCTCTGACTGCCCCCAACTCTGCCCGAGCTCTGTGAATGCTGAGAGCACCGTGCACATCACTGAGTCTTCCCACTGCTCTCCTGTTGGGTCCTATGTGACAGCCTCCTCATGCTACTTGAACATGACGGACAGTTCTCTGAGGACATGGATCATATCTTTGATGACCACTAGAGAGCCTAACTCCAAACTGGACAACTAATGACCACGATCTTGAGAGAAAACCTCCATGCCCTCAGGAGGTGATTAATTCTGCAGCTGTGCCCGGGTGGGGGGACCTTCTGAAGTTCTCTAAGGGCCTCCTTAAAGAAGCCCCGGGTGGCAGAGGGGCCAAAAGGCGTGGCCTCCTGCCCCTCTCCTGCTTCAGCCTGGGCAGCAATCCTTTACCAGTTCTTCCAAATGAGTCCAAACAAGAACTGTACTTTGGGGGGGGTGGGAAGGCTCCACAGCTAAGAACGACAACAACAACAAAATTAAGACTGGATGAAATGACCAGGGAACGTGTTACCTGGGATTTCCGAATCCGAAGGTCTGCCGATGACCGGACCTCATCTTCCTCGATGTGCCTCTCCATACCTGTGGAGCAAAGCAAGCTTACTCCGGCAACATCATCGCTGCTCTCCTCCAAGACGCACAGCTCAGTGCAAGGCTCCCACAGCCCCTCTCACACCCAGCCCGCGGATGTAGACACAACAGGGATCCACCGTCCCTGACACACCAGCTCACCAGGGAGCCACAGGTCTCACGTCCTACGCCCTTTACTGGACCAGGTCTTGTCTGACTGTACCTTGGCACAGCTAACAGCAAGAGTCTCTATCAGCCAGAGGCTTGGGCTCAAATCCTTGCCCTGCCACTCGATAGATGTGTGACCCTGGGAAGGCCATGCTACCTTAGTGTTCCTGTCCTCTCGCGTGCAGAATGGAGCAAGGACAGCACCTCCCCCACCCAGCGGGCAGTGAATGAGAACACACAGGGCTCTGCACACTCTCCCAGCTACTACTGGAAGCTGCCCCTAACCACCTCCCCATCTGCCCAAGAAAACAGGGACTGTGATTCGTTTGGGGGGAAGAAATGGTAAGTGCTGCCTCCACTTCCTGACCAACAGCCTGCATTCCCAAACCAATGGGGCAAAAGTGCAGTTGGAAGAAAGGGACCTTTCTGGCCCTAGGGGTACTCAGTCTATGACCGTGGTCCCACCGAACAAAGGTCTAAACTGAAGCGGTGGAGACCTGGCCCCCCAAGAAATGTCTGCAGACTGAATAATATCATGTTCTGCATCTAGACAGCTCCAGCATTTCTGTCCACATGGACACATTCTGTCCACATGGAAACGGGACGAGCAAGAGAAAAGTCAAGGAACTAAGTTAAAGCACCGAGTCACACAACGACTCAGCAGCACACTTCGGTTCTGCACTCTCTTGACCGCAGTCCTGCTTCCAGGACAGGCAAACTTTCGGGGGCAGTGCCCAAACCACAAAGAAAGATGGGACGAGTGTATCATCTGGATGTGTTCCCAAAAAGCTGGGCCCCGTGGATGTGAGCGGGTGGTGCTGGGCCCCATGGACGTGAGGGGGTGGTGCTGGGCCCCGCAGATGTGAGGGGTGGTTCTGGAGCTGGCTTGTTCCCTTTGCTCCCTTCTTACTCTTCAGTTTGTTCCGGACATTGTTGGCCCTTTTCTTGATCTCGGTCGTGAGCTGCTCTAGGTCATCCTTGGTTTCTGGGCAAACAAAGGCAAGCAGAATCAGTTAGACTAAATGCTTTGTGAGCCTCACCAATCAAGAGGAGGTGGGAGCTTTCTCAGGTTCCCACCCACACCAGTATTTATCCTGGGATGCTCCCAGGCATCTGCCCTTAGAATCACAGCTTATTTAAAAGGCATTTTTCTAGTCACCCTGGTCCCAGACCTACAGAATTAAAACCCCCACAGCTGGAGCCCTACAGGCTATCTTTTAACAAACTTTCCCAATGCTTATTGCAGCAATGTCCACAACAGCCAAAATATGGAAAGAGCACAGATGTCCACTGTCGGATGAATGGATAAAGAAGATGTGGGGTGCACATGAGCTCATCTGCGCGCGCGCGCTCACACACACACACACACACACAATGGAATATTACTCACATCAAAAAGAATGAAATCTTGCCATTTGCAACAACATGGATGGATCTAGACAGTATTATGCTAAGCAAAATAAGTGAGTCAGAGAACGACAAATACCATGTGATTTTATTCATACGTGGAATTTCAGAAACAAAACAGATGAGCATAGGGAGGGGAAGGGAAGGAGAAACAAGATTAAAAACAGAGAAAGAGACAAACCGTAAGAGACTCTTAACTCTAGGGAACAAACAGGGTTGCTGGAGGGAAGGGAAGGAGGGCCCTTGATGTAATGAGCACTGGGTGTTATATGCAACTGCTGATCACTGAACTCTACCTGAGCCTAATAATATATTACATGTTAACTAACTTTAAGTTGAATTTTTAAAAAAAGCTTTCCCAAGTATTCTCCAGCACACAAAATTAAATTATGAGAAAATCATCTGGTTTACCACGATGGCTTCAACTCAAAGTTAAGAGAGAGTTTCATGGGATTTTTGAAAAAAGGGATGCCAACTAGATTCAGGCAAATATTTATGACATACCTACTATGTGCACAATGCTATTCTAGGATCTATGGAGCAAAGTAAGCACTGGCCACGACTATTCATTCAGAAACCATCTTTCAGCCCCTGCTATAAGCTTGGACCTGAGTTAGACACCAAGCCTTCAGAGAGAAGATAGAGATCCTGCCTCCAGGGGCTTGGGGTCTACTAAGGGACAAGAGACGAATCAATCTGTTGTTCTAATGTGCAGTGTGGACTAAGGTGTGAGTTCTGGTCAAGGGGTGCACAGGATGGTGATGATCCAGCACAGCCTGGAGGGATCTGGAAACACTTCTAAAGACAGATGACAGTAAGACCACGTCTTGATGAAGGAAGGAATATTTTTTTTAAAGATTTTTTTAATTTATTTGACAGAGAAAGATCACAGTAGACAGAGAGGCAGGCAGAGAGAGAGAGAGGGAAGCAGGCTCCCTGCTGAGCAGAGAGCCCGATGCGGGACTCGATCCCACGACCCTGAGATCATGACCTGAGCAGAAGGCAGCGGCCCAACCCACTGAGCCACCCAGGCGCCCGAAGGAAGGAGTATTAACCAGGCAGAAAAGGAGATAAAGAGAAGAGTGTCTGGGAGAAGGGACAATATGTAAAAGACATGAGACAAGAACTATTTGGGGAACAGCCCAAGTTCAATCTGGCTAAAGTATGGGTGACGTGGGGAGGGTGGCAGGAGGAAAGGGCACAGAGGAGGGCAGGCATGTGACCAAGACAATTCCACCATGCTCTACTGAAATGTTCCAGCTTTAACCTTCAGGTGCTAGGGAGCCACTGATCAATTCAGAGCAAGATAATACTGTCTGGCTCATTCCTTGTCCTTAAGGAACCTAAAACAGCCCCAAGCCACACTCAAAATGTGAAAGTTTGCTGAGATGGCAGCAACAAATGGGAGTCTCGGGACAGGAGGGACGGAAGTGAATGTGACCCATTCTGGACAAAAGGTGGCCTTGATCTGACAGGATCTGGATGGGGGCAGGGAAAAACATTTCAGGTGGAGAAACAGCACACACAAAGGTACCACCGAGGGTGGGAGATGGGGGTTCTGAGAAGCAGTCAGCGTCACTGCAGTCATGAGAGAGGCTGGATGGGAAGGAGAGGAGAGCAGAGCCATGTGGATTCCTCGGGACCATGAAGACAGGAGCTGGCTGCACTGGGGGCGTAAGCTCAGGCAGGGAAAGGGGAACGGAGAGCACCCAACATGTTCACAGTGTGGGGCAGCGCACACACTCCCTGCTGCTCACAGGAGGAAGACTGGCTCAGCCCCAGTGCCAAGGGCCATCGCTGGATGACTCAGTAATAAGGAAACACTCACTTGGCTCAGGAATCGGTGCAGACAGGATGATACTGTAGAGTTTCTTAGCCTCTTCCACGTGCTCTGAGATCTTGTCAATGTTCTGCCGAGTTTCCTCGATCTAGAATCACAAAGACAATGGCCTTTGTTGGGAGAGGAAGAACATGTCCACAACTGAGACAAAAGCTTAGCAGAGCTCACTGGTGAACGCTGCCCACCTTCTGGGTTTGTGGGACAGCTAAGGAGGACTGAAAAGTCTGCTGCTGCTGGGTGAGCACCCTTTGCATGGCCAGATGAACTAGCATCCAGAGCGGTTACCAAAAACCCACACGCCCTGCTCCTCTTGAAGAACACATCCACCCATCTGGGACAGGAAGCTGCGGACCAGAGACAAGAAGAGCCAGGAAAACCCATGAAGATGAGTCAGAGGACAAGGCCAATAAACCCTATCAAGCAGACCTGCCAGCCATCCCCAGAATGAGAACAGCAGATGGGGAAGAGGGCAGAGAGGAGAAAAGGAAGAGGGAAGGAAGGTAATGAATGGGAGAGAACAAATGTAAAGAGTGAAAACGAAGAGAGAGCGAGAGACTAGGAAGCATGGCCCCCTCAGGAGACGCCGGAGCTTCCCTTGGACACGTGTTCTGCTGGATTTCCCCAGATGATCAGCCTCCAGACGCTCCGGCCACAGACCATTTCTGCACCTGTCTAAAGTTCCTGATTATGCAAGGTGCGCATCATAAAATATTTCCATCATCACAAGACATGGCTGCACGAGCACTCAGGTGCCATGGCCCCTGCTGATGCAGGAGCCCAACACAGACCTCAGTGCCTGCCAGGTCTAGCTGCAACACTTCCAGAGGGCCGGGCTTGTCAACGCTGCATCAATTAACCAACACATTTTGCAAAATACCATCTGGCAGGATCTTACCATCAGGGATACAGTAAAATATAACTCAGTACACAGTGTCCAGCGTGCCTTTTTTCCAGCAAATAATTCACTTGTGTCTGAAAACCCAGTCAGAGCTTTCCAGATTTAACAGACAACAGGAAAAATAAAACTAGAGTTCTCTAACCCTCAAATAAGCCCTGCTGCCAGTGGAACCGTGGAGTTTGCCTCTCTACAAACACAGTGGTTGTGATGAACCACAGTTTGAGAGCAGACTCACTTGCTTCAGGATGTAGGATGAACTGTCAATGTAACTGTATGATCAGGGTATAAATCCGAGGACGAGTTGCTACCCACACATTTGTGAAGCATGTTAGCAGCTGGCAGAACAAGCCATGGTGGTGCATGAGGTCCACATGAGGAACCTAAAGGTTGAGGAGGTCATAGGTCACTTAGTGGGATGACACCCAAATAGGGATGTTTGGATGTTAGAGCACTCCAGACTCCAACATGATTTTTGCATGTTTTTGCATTATTTCTAAGACTTTTGCATTATTTCTAAGATGCTTTTTGCGTTATTTTTAGGACTTGATCTTTTGGCTTCTTCATACTCTTTAACTTCTAGCAGAATCCCAAACCACCCAATGCTAACAAGGGTCTGTGTTACCACTTGTGAATGCTGGCAGGCTCTAGAGGTGTGACCACCTCAGAATCAGGCCCTTGGGTCAACCCAGAAATTGCCATTTTGCCCCTCCCTTCCCTTATCTCTCACATCAAACACTGACTCCTCTTACAACTCATAAAAGGTCATTGCATCACACCACGTTCCATTTCTGTCATGGGACTGTCTTGCCAAAGTAATTCTACTCTATCACATAGGACTGAGGGAAAAGGCTGTCTAGAATAAAATGTACAAACCACTTCAAAAAGGGTTTCACACATCTTAACACACCATAAGGCCTCAGATTTTGCATGTTCAACAGATTGGATGTCTTAAAATATATATTCTGGAATATTATTTCATAAAGCAAAGAACATCCTGATCTGAACTTTGGTCAAAGGTAGAAAGATGAGATAGGAAGCTGTTAGCTGCTGGGCCTCAAGTCCATTGTCACTCCAGACATCCGGAGACCAGCAGGCAGATGGCCTATCAGACCCTGTGGATGGGAGAGCCGAGTCCTGGGAGCTGCAGCCTCAGCTTACCTGTGGGACTTCCCAGCCCAGGGAGCACGGGCTCCCACTCCTACCTCCTCCACCCTCCACTCTCCACCCAGTGCGGACTGGCTGCCCTCTCTCCTCTGCCCTTATCAACCCTACCACTTGGAGGCATCTTGGGGATTCTGATTTAGTAATCCAGTTAACTATCAATTCACCAAACAATCACAGAGCCCATCTAGACCTTCAGGAGGGGCAACTGGCCGATCACAAAGCTTCCTTTTTTTGAACTCTGTGTCTCTGTTTTTTCTTGGAAGTGCTGGTTTTCCTCTAAGGTGACCTTCTGGGTATTTCATGGTGGCAGCTACACGCAACTTATTTTCTTTTGTGCATTTGCCAGATAACTGAAGCCTCACTGGGGGGTGGGGGAGTGAACCTGGTATGAAGCCTACAAGGCTGAATCCAAAAGCCCAAGGGCTGTTTGTGTTTGTTGGGGGCTGTTCCCGTGTCCTGACATCACCTTATACAAGGGCATATTTAAGAACTGAACTGATTAAACGAACATGCATGTCAGAGACAAGCGGACACTTCTGTGAGCTCGCCCTCACTAGCCCCTTTTTGTAGCCTGAGAATACTGCAGCTCACAGGACGGTGCTCGCTCTGGGGCATGCTGCAGAAAGAGGCGAAACCGGGCGTCTGTTAGACCCCAAACCCTGTCTCCTGAACCAGGTATAAAGGTGCAAGAACCACCGATGGGAGGCTCCTCTCTCGTCTCTCCCTCATCCCTGTGTATTCAGCCAGTGTCACATTAATGCTCATGTTCCACTCCCTGTCTTGTGAAACGGGCTCAGTTGCCATTTGCTGGGATCATGTGGCTTATTGCTTCCTTCTCCTACAGAGAGCTTTAAGCACCAAGAGTCCTCAAGAATCATTGCTGATGGAGGGAAGCCATCTGAAAGTTGTAATTTTTTTAACCATCATGCTAAATTTGCAACCAGTACATCCTCAGTGCCTGCTGATTGTATGTTACTTTTCAAAATGTATTTTTGGGGGCACCTGGTGGCTTCGTTCAGCATCCAACTCTTGATTTCAGCTTACGACATGAACACAGGGTCATGAAATTGAGCCCCACGTCGGCCTCTGCACTCAGTGCGGGAGTCTGCTTAAAGAGTCTTTCCCTCTGCCCCTCCTCTATCTCTCAAATACATCTTTAAAATAATTCTTAAAAATGTATTTTTCAATGACTTGTCCGTAATGTGGCCAGACGGTACAGTTCAGAAAATGTTAAGAATCAAACAGGCCAGGGTCAAGTTCCCAGCAGTTCTATGATCTTGAACAATACACTCACCCCACACACACACATCCCCAGCCCTGGTTCTCTTCTCTGTGAAATGAGGATTTTCCTGTTTCCCACTTCCTAGAGTTTCTGTGGGGATAAAATGAGATAATGCATGTCAAAGGCTTAACGAGAAGTACATGCTCATGAAGTGAAATGAAATGATGAGAAATCCAGGCACAGGCAGAAATTACTGCCCGTTTATTACATGCCAGGCGCTATGCCTGCCTTCACAAGCACACCTCATCTACACCTCCCAGCAATCCCCAGCTTAACAAAATGCCCTGTGATGTTGTCAGCAGCCACCCCAGGAAATCAAGTAGGGCAGCAAGTCAATCGCTCTCCACGTTGGGTGTTGCCTCAGGGAACCAATTATGATTACCAGATTATACTAATCACTACCATCTAACTAAAAGGAGGGAGTTATTTTCAAGGCATGGATGGCCTCCTCCTTCTGGACCTAAGGAGACAGTGGATTCTAATTATATAATGGGAAGCAGAGAAAGTCTTTACTTTGGAGAAGTGGCGTGTTGCCGTGGGGGAGAATGGAAGGCTTTGACCATTGTACTTAAGGACAAGTCTCTGCCTCCCCTAAGCTCCCACATACTCTGTACCCCTAGTTAGACATTAATTAATTCCTGCATATTTATTATGTGCCACCCCATTACGATGACAAAGTAGTGGGATTGTAAGGGTCACAGTTCATGCCCCTTGACTAATCCTCAGAACTAGGAGAATCCAAAACAGTTCCTGTATTGTAAGTTCTCAGTTAAGTCCTCTTTGATTTGTTTGCTTCTCGGCTTTGGAAAACAAACAGACAGACTAGAAGGAACAGAGAGGTCTCAGCCCAAGCAACAGAAGTCAAGTCTGTCCAGGGTTTTATCAAGACTAGTGATAAACCAGTGGAACTCCCCTTTCACGAATGAAAAGAAATGAGCAGTCTCAGAGTCATTCTGACCGATGAAAACTAGTATTCTTAGATAATAATCTCAAATCATTAAGTACATTCTGGTTTTGCATCACTCAAAATTTGGTCAGGAAAGCAAAAATCTATCTAGTTATTTTAGCTGAAATAACAGAATGCAGGGATTCTTTCCCCCAGGATGGAAGGTCCAAGAGGCCGAACAGAGGATGGTGAGGCACTCTGGAAATCACCAACAGCAGGGTCACCAGAGCCCAAGGCCAGGGGCCCTCTGATGGGTGCCAGAGCATGCTGGAGCCGACCAGCAGAACGGGCACCATGGAGGCAGGTTCTATTCAGTAACAATTGAGGCCACAGAGGAGGCATGTCTGGGGAGGAAAACCATGGCCTCTTCCCTCCTCCTTGAGTCTTCTGTCAGTGCATCCCCTAGGGCAGACACACCAAAGCCAGCAGGCAAGGGAACCTGGGAAATGAGTGCCCTTCCGTACGGAGCAGAGCCCAGGAAGGGCAAGGGACAGGCTTGAGAGCAAACAGGCACGTGACGGGCGAGGGCTTCGCACTGCCCAGCTCACTGATTCATCCATATATTCCACCTTAGAAGAAACTAAAGATTCCTTAACCTGCCAGATTTGACTCGATCCCTAGGTTTCCATGTTCCTTTCACTCCGAGGTTCTTAGTTTTAATGAAAGTCAAGCCTCTGCAGAAATGCCTCTGCCTCCGGTTCCTCTAAGTAGGCATCACTGAGCCCTGCGAGGCGCCCTAGCCCCTGGCACACACGCCCTGCACTCTCACCTGTCCCAGCCCTGACACAGTGACCTCCTCCCGCTTGCACTACCTCACAGCCACCACTGGCCAAGCACGGGGCGTGACGCAGTGTAGGTCTGCTGACTGAGTAAATAAGTGAATGCAAGTAATCCAGGAGGCAAGCAAGCTTCATAGACCATTGGAACCACCAAACAGTCTCACAGACTTTTTTTAAAAACACTTCCTCTGGGGCACCTGGGGGGCTCGGTCGGTTAAGCAGCTGCCTTCGGCTCAGGTCATGATCCCAGGGTCCTGGGACTGAGTCCCACATCGGGCTCCCTGCTTGGCGGGTAGTCTGCTTCTCCCTCTCCCTCTGCCTGCTGATCTGCCTACTTGTGCTCTCCCTCTCTTTGTCAAATAAATAAATAAAATCTTTAAAAAAAAAAAAAGGAAGTTATGCGTCAGAAAGCGTTCTGTGAAAAAAACTAAATGCTCAGATAAGCAAGTTAAACAGTTTTCTTTATTACAGGACATCTCAGAGCCTTTAGTAAGTTCATGTACATTTTAATTCCCCACGGGAGGAAAAGAGTACAAAGCATTTTCAAACATATTTGCTCACCACCCCTGACGAGCACTTTGATGCACCAAATAGCCATCCCCTACCCCTGCCCTTTCTTGTGAACAGAACTCTGATTCTGCCTGGGCGGGCGATGTTGTCAGCCCCAGGCGACGCTGAGTCAGGATCAGTTTTACGGTCAACCCCTGGTGCCCCTCCCAACTCAGTGGCTGTGACCACGTGATCCACTGCTGGTCAGTGGGCCCCAAGGGGAAGTCAACTTAGAGGATCTGGGTGGTTTTCTCACCTCGTAAAAGGATCCGGGGACTGCTCTGGCTCCCCCGTTTCTGACTTCTTGCGATGCTGGTACACGGTGGTGTCATAGGGAGCTGTGGCTCTGGAAGTTTTAAAACGCGGCACCGGTTCTTTCATGGTCCCCCCACTAAGAGGCGGTATCTATGCACCGCTCCTGTGAACCTGGCAGGCCTGTGACTGCTCTGACATCCGAGCACAGAAGTGACGTGCCATAGGACCTCCAGAGCTGGAACCCTGTGCTGGAGCCCCGAGCCTCCGTGTGACAGGGAGGAGACCCTGCAGATGCAGAGTTGGCCGGGCTAAGAAACCCAAGCCGCAGAGACAGGTCACGCAGAGGTGCACCAACAGAGGGTCTCTACGGAGATTTCCCTTGAGTCAGCAGACATTTGAATAAAGAAGTAGCTGTAAGTTCCAGCACCCAGCTGTTCTAGTCTTCCCAACTAAGTCCCCGGAAATCATGGCGCAAAAGTCACCCACCTCCGCTGTGCCCTGTGCCTGAATTCCTAATCCACACACTCTGTCGGCACGATAAAATGGATGTTTTGACACCCTAAATATTGGGGTGATTTGTCATATGGCAACAGGGAATCAGAACAGACTCTATTTCCCAGTCCCAAGGGAAAAGCCAAGAAGATCACAGACATATTGATCTAGACCCCCACCACCTCCAACCCACCGCACCAACCTCAACGCAGACGTCTTCACGTGGGAACTGATTACGCACCTTTATTGCTTAAGCCACAGTTACTCAAAAGCACCCCATATGGAGTGCCGTGGTATGACCCCTAGATGGTCCCAGGCCCGGGTCAGAGTCCTCATCCTCTTTCCCACAGGCTGCTGCACCAGCCAGCCAGCTAGTCCTTCCACTGCTGGCCTTCCCCCCTCCACGAACTGCCACCAGAATGATTTTCCTGAAACACGGTCTGTGCCCAGCATTTCCTTGCTTAACACCTTCAAAGGCTCCCCTGTCACTCTGAAGCAGTTGATAACCGCAGAAGCAGAAGACTCATGTGGACAGACTTCCCAAAGATCTGAAAGTCTAAGCCATTCCAGGCCCCCTGAATGGGGCACGTGGACGGGCGGGAAGCTCCCCAGGTGACTCTGAGGGGCAGGTCGAGTTAAGAACCACCCGGGCCTTCCCTCACCTTCCTCTCTCCCCTGCTGTGCTCACCCCCCCCCCCCCGGCCTTGATGTTTCTATCTCCATGACTCACCAGATAAAGGGACACCAGAGGGCAAAAGACCCTGTCACACAGAATCTTGTTAGTCCCAGCCCTTAACACGCTGTGTGAGAGACGTGAGAGACGTAAGCCTGTGTGTATTCTCGTGAACAGTCGAATGGATACAGAGTAAGCCCCTGATGTTTCTGCCTTCGCGGGCAGGTCCGCTTCCTCTGAAAATGTGTTCTCTCTGCCCACTGAGCAAACAGAGCAAAGAAAATACAGACAGGCACAAATCAGACTCTAATCGGAGGTTTATCATTTACTGCCCCCTGGCATAATCATCCAAGGCCTGGGGACCCAAAGGCCAATTCTTTTCTGTAACAGCTGAGAAGCTGGAGAACCCATTTGAGTTTTACAGTGCAGTGCACATTCTGAAAACGTCCTAGTCCCATGACTTCACCTGCACCTTGCACCCGCCCCTCTGACCGGGTTGTGATTCACACACTCAGTCCTCGACAAACAGCCGCGGGGACCTGCTTGCTGGAACAGGTCCAGAAACCAAGACATATCGCAAGAGCGCCTTCCCAAGCCATCTGTTTGGCTCTATTCCCGCAGGATGCACTCAGCGTGTCCCCAGCCACATGCAGGGGCCCCTCCTCGTGTCCAAATCCCATTACCTGGCACGCACTTTATCCCACTTTCAAGGCTATTTCCAGTCCACAGTCCCAAACACATCAGGAACGGAACAGCGAGCACAGCTCAAACAGACGAAGACGGACTGTATGTCAGCCGCGGTGCTCGGCACATCTACGCATGTTCTCCATTTACACTTTTAATATCCAGCAGGTAAACACCACTAGTCCTGCTTTAGAGGAAGCTGGAGTTCAGGGTAGTGAAACAACTTTTCCAAAGTCATGCCTCTGGTCAGGGCGGTGCTGAGATCTGGACCAGGACCCATGGGCACCAGAGCCTATGTGGCCTCTTTCCACGGCCCATGGCCACCCTTACCCCCTCCACCCGCCTCTGCCCCACTGCAGCGTGATCCTCCCGGGGCCCTGTCAGATGGGAAGCAGGGGAGTGACATTTACCTAAGCCCAAACAAAGCATTTTCTAGGGGTCAACTCCTTTACTCCCCAACAAATCTGTAAGGTGACTGTGTTGCTCCGCATTTCACAGACCAGCTCACAGAGACTGAGGGAAGTCAAGAAACATGTCCAAGATCACAGTTAGTAGCAGATAAAGAACTTAACTCCAAAGATAACCCTCTTTCCACCCCACCGTGCAGTCCCCTTCCCCACCCTAACTACGACAGGGTTTGGGTTTTTGTTTTTTCCTTTTCCTCAATGACAGAAAAGCATCTGGTAAGAAGAAAGCAAAAAAGAAAAGCAGCCCCTGAGGTCTTGTTAAGGTTCCAAAAATGACTCTGATGCAGCCAGCACTCTTCTGTTCAGAGGACCCTTGCCGGATGTGTGATACCCACATTAGCCCCATAATGTCTTGAAAGTTAGGTACTGACATTCCCAACTTCCCAATTTCCCATCGACACCAAGGGCGTTAAGTGACTGGACCAAAATCAACTGCTAAGAAATGCTTGAGGAACTGAGACCACGTTGTGGAGGCCCAACCATCTTCCCGCCTCACATGGGACCCTGCCCTCCGGGGACCCTCATGCTGGCTTACAAGGGGCAAAGCACTGTTTCTGGCAAAGCTGCCTTATCTAAGTGAAGATGTTCTCTAATGTCTCTGCTTCTCCAAGGCAAGATCAGAACAAGCTACCGTGCCTACGGGGGTCCTCCCCACCCCTGAAAAGACATATTCCTGCCACGATCCACACCTGGGACAGCACTGGACTCACAAAACTCAAGTGCTCTTGGGTCTCACAGGGACTCCTCGACCAGGACAGACCCACCCAGGGAGAGGACAAGGAACTGCAGGCGTTCACAGCCAACTTCCCCATCAGGCCAGCACGTGCTGCAGTTCACTCCTACCCGCTAACGACTCCCACAGACCACCTGCCGTGAACCGTGAACTAGCTATTTAGACAAGAGCTAGAGGGTGACTTCCCACATCCCCGACCTAGAGACGGGAGGTGCCCACATTCTTCCTGTGGAAAGGATGTAGCGCTCCTTGTCTTCTTTCCAAAAAAATAAAAAGCCTAAATTAAAAACAAACAAACAAACAAACAAAAAACCCACAGTATGATGGCAGAAACTTCCATCATGGAACTTTTCGTGCTTTTGTTTTGAAGGATTATCCATCAGGCACATACAGGTTAGATACTACACTGAATGCCTTACAAACGTTATTCCAGGATATCCTCATAATAACCCCAAGGAGGATTATAGTATCAATCCAGATACGGAAACCACGTGTGGGAAGGAACCACCGCTGGTCAGCAACAGGGCTGAGATGTGAACCCATGACGCTCTACTTCACCACTCACCATCGAACAGCGGCGTTCCCCATGAGGACCTTCGAGATCAAAGATTATGTTGATCTACAGATGGGGGCAACCCATCTTTGCCCCTGCTGAACTTCCAAAAACATAAACTGCTCGTTTTTTAAGTGTTACAGTTATCACCAGACTTAAGTCAAAGGGCCTGAGTTTTTGGAAACAACAAATCGGATCTATCTAAATCACGGACCGAAAATGTAATATTTTTTTCTTCTACACTCTTGACTGTGACCCCCATGGTTGATCCTGTATTGAAATCACAAAATTTAGGCAAGAAAGGGTATCATGAAAATGGTGTCATGTAGCATAAGACCTTAAAAACATCTCTTTACATACAATTTAACTCTCTGCTGACTTTCTCAGTAAGATTAAAGATCCAGCCCCTCCCAAGTATGTATGGAAGAGAATCTCTGGGCCACTGCTTGACCTGGCTGCCCCCACCCCAGAAAAAGACCAACCCTCCTTTGTTACCCTTGAAAGAACCGAGTGTCCTTATGTACATTCAGGACGGTCTCCTACCTCCGCAAAGAACTCATCCATGAAAGCCGTGTTGTCAATGGCAATCTCGACCTCGTCTGCGTCATCCTCCTGTGTGAGCTGCTTCTGTGGGAGACAGAAAGGAGCAGAGTGAGGCTCAGGACCCGAGACGCGGCTAAGGGCACCAAATCCTCACCCGGGGCTACGCCCATACTAAGCATTATACATATATGATCTCCCTTAAAACTCAGAACAGCTCTGTGAGGCATCAAACTCCAACCTCACACTGTCTGCACTTTAACCCCAGCTGCACCGCTTACTGACTTTGGCAGGGGGGTGGGGGAGAAAGGGAGGGATGGGTAAGCTACCGACCTCACTGTGCCTTGGTTTCCTTATCTGTAAAATGCGGACAACGCACTAAAGGGGGGAGGGGATGGTTAAGAAATGAGACAATGAAGCTTAAACATGTTTTCATTGTGCCTGGCATACTGTAAGTACTCAATAAATGCCAGGTTTTATTGTTGTTGTTACTGTTGTTGTTGGAGGTGGTAGGGGTAATAGTAGAGGTAGTATTATGACTCAGTCCAGTTGGAGAACCTAAAACAGAGAGGTTGCATAACTTGGCCACAGTCACACAGCTAAAATGTGGAGACAGATTCTAGCCTGTCTCTTGGATTTGGACCCCATGTTCCCAGCCCCTTCCCCACAGTGTTCAAATGCGTGTCTGCCCTACCAGAGATCTCTATCAGAACAGTTTCTAGCCTCAGTTCCTCCACAGCACTCGCTTTTGATCCTCACAGTAGGAGCAAAGATTTTCCTGTTTTCATAAACCACCTATTGCAAAAAACCCAGCACTGTCTGTTGTTCCCTGTCAGAGCGCATGTTTATAAGGAAAAGGAAGCTCTCCCCTCAGCCCCTGGCAACCCCTGGGTACCCCAGCGTTCTTGATCTCATTCCACTTCCTCTGCAAAATCACAAAACGGCTATCTAAAGGAACTGCTTCCACTCCCCTCGGCACCCAGGGCCTCAGCTGTTTCTACGTTCTCCCCAGCGCCACACGACACACTGACCACTTCTAAGCACAGAGAGAAAATGGGTTCTTGGCAGTAGAAGTGGGGAGTGGCAATTCCCCTACACCTGCTTCTCCATGACCTCCAGGGGGCTTTCTAAACCAAGATGTGTCACCCAGACACTCTGAACCCACCAGGGGCCTCTCTTCTCTACCTGCTACCAACCTCCCCGCCCCACCGCCACACACACACACACCAACCCCACCTTCAACAGATGATGGAATTACTGGGAATTCCCATTGAAATCTGAGACTCTCCAGACACCTGGGGAGTCTGCTCTGACCAGCTGGCTCCTCCATCATGTCATTCTCTGGCTTGTCTGGAACCATCAGCAACCCAAACTTGACAGCCATATTCCAAGAAACTGGCATTCGAGGGCAGTGCTACAGCCCCTGAAATCGACTTCCTAAAAAGTCAGTCCTTCCGTCCGTCCATCTCCTCCAGGACTCAAAGTCCCATTGCCTAAAAGAGCACACAGGACCCATTAAGGGCTGGCCCCACCCACACTCCACCCTCTAGGATGAACTCTCTAGATCAGGCACTGGCAACTCCTGGCTGTTCCCAGACACACCATTCTTTCATTTGCTCAAATGTCACACAAGGACCAGCTGGAAAAACTGTACTTAGCCTTTAAAAGTCAATCTCAAGACCAGCTTCTCTGTGTGCCTTCCCTGACACTTCCCTGCTAAGGTCTCAATGCACCCAGCACAGCCTATTGTTAATTATTCCTTCACTTATCAATCTTCATCTCCTCCCCACCCTGGCTGTAAACCCCGAGGGCCAGGGTTGCCTCATCTACTGTAACAGACACTCTGAGTGTCCCTGCCTGCCCAGAACACCTTCCTCGGTGCAGAGGACCTTCCCAGAATTGTGTGGGGAAGGTAAAGGGGATCAACCTGGACCCTGGCTCCCTGAGGGATCTGAACGGCACAGCGAACAGAGCTGAGTCGGCCAGCGGCAGCGCCCAACAGAGACACCTGCTGGTTTTGCAGTCACCCTTGCCTCCACCCTTCGGAAGCCGCACCTTGGCTTCTGGCATGTTCCACAGAGGTTCCTAGCACTCCTCCAATGAGCTGAACAGAACTCCTCTAATATTTCGAAAATTCTGTCTTGGAGGAACTGGCTCTTGTCATTCATTCAGGTGTATACTGAGCACTGACCAGGGGCCAGATATGTAAGGAAATGGAATCAGTTTCAGCCCAGTGATATAGACTAGATGCAGCCTGCACTCAGCCAGCAGTTTCTATTTTTTTTGTTTGTTTGTTTATTAACATATAATGCATTATTTGTTTCGGGGTTAGCCAGCAGTTTCTAAAGGGGAGACAGAGCACTTCCTTTATCAACTATCATCAGTACGTGGGCCTCTTGGCAGCCTCCAAGAGAGCTCTGTGTCCCGGGAAGGATCTCTGTGACCCTCACTGGAAAACGGGCCCAGTCTTCCTCGGGAAAGGTGAGTTAACAAGTGTTTGTTGAGTTTCCTCTCTACAGACGTGATGGAAGTGGGATGAGGCTACAATCCTGGGATGGACGGAGGGAAGTTTCTGGAAGCTGGGAACAACCGTGTCCTGGAGCATGGAAGGCAGGCAACTAGCGATCTGTCGTGACATAAATCTTTGAGGCTCCAGGAATTTGCACAGACCTTCCCCCCCATCCGAAACTTCACTTCTTGACTTGGAGAAGGCCCGGGGGATGTGGCGGGGGTGGGGGGGGGAGCGGGGCACAGAGTGCTCCATCTCCAGTGAGAGAATGTGTGAGCCAGGAAGAGAGAAGTCTTTGGAAACTCACAACCTGGGTCTAAAACATGTTGTTAACCACTTGCTCACCATGAGACCCCAATCAAGTCTCCTACTGCTCTGGGGTTCTTACCTGTAAGCGGTAATGACACTACACACCTTACGACATTGATGGGCACTGGAAAACAGCACATCCGGAAGGTCTCCCGCACAACACTGGGCACACACCAGTTTCCCTATCACCTTGCCGTAAAGACATGTTGTCTAAAAGAGTGAGCTCTCCTCCTTCAAGGAAGTCCTCACCCTAACGGCTAGGACAGTAAGGTTGGCTCCAGGGCATCCGGAGGACGTGGGATCCAAGGCTCACATCGGCACATACTGGTCGCCAGGCCTTACACGACTGGTTTAGCATCTCTGAGCCTCAGTTTCCTTACTACAAAATTGGAATAATAGTGTCCACCAATGCTTCTGTGAGGATTCAATAATATTTTAAAGTTCCTTAGGCAATGGACAGCACGTAGGTACGACTCAAAAATGCTGCCGTATAGAAGATCTAGCCAGCTTCTCTACAGCTGCAACCTGGATTTAAGTAGCTTTAAATGGGAGAGTGGGGGGAAAAGAAAAGATACATGACTCTTAGAGCTGAATGCAACCTTACAGATTCTATCATCAGATTCTCTCACTTAGAGATGGGCAAATCAAGGCCCGTAGCCAAACACTGAGTTACAGACACAGCCGGGAACAGAGCTTGGGTGTCTTGATTCCCATCGTCCCATGCAGAGTCTTTTCCACCGGGCTGTGCCGCTTCCAAAAATGTAACATAGCAACATCAACGACAACAGCACAGCTTGAGTCCAGTCGGAGAATCCAAGCAAGAGTCTGTCATCACGGGTTATCCAGAGTCGTGGGACATAGGGACTCCCATCAGGCTTCTGCACTGGGAGATCTAACTGGTCCCAGGGAGACCCCTTGTCCCTTCTGACACAGCCAAGGCTCTCTGGACTGAGGCCTCGGGGACCCCAAGGGCAGGGAAAGCATGCAGCACCCTTTCTCTCTGGCCCACAAGACTGAGCACAGCCAAGAAAAGAACTTCACCATCTTTATCAAAGAATCAAGGCGTGTGGTAACAGGAACATTGCAGGAACTGCAACATGGGGCCGCAGCAGAAACTCTGAGAACCATGACCTCGGTCACTTCCTTCCCCTCCCACAGGCACAGCCTCCTGCTGCCCACCCCCCCCCGCCCCCCTCCTCCCACTCCAGGAGATGGGAGATCTACCAGGGGGCAGTGCTGGGTCTGTCGCCCACCCCTGCCTCCCAAACGTGCCCCACAGTCCTGTGAAGGAGCCGTGACCACAACCTCCTCTTCAGAGTGGGGAGAGTTCAGGGCCCCAGAGCACAACATGCAGGGGCCAAAGCTCTAATTCCCCTCACTCCACACTAACCGCCTTCTCTGTTAACCCTAGTCCATTGGACTTGGGTCCCCCTCGTCAGCTTCTTTAATAAAAACATTGGCCACCCATAGACCCCCTGGCCACGACCCCCAGCTGCTTCACGTTCATCATGTCAGCGAGCCCCGTCTATGTTTTATAGTGAAGGACCCGCAAGTCATGGATGTTCTAAGCTCCCTGGGTGGGGTCTCCCAGCCGCTGATCTGCAGCGTCTAGGCTCACACCTGGCTTGTCTGTCTTACGCCCTTGTTATTCCAGTGCACCTTCCCAAAGCGGCCTATCGCCCTGAGCAACCAGCAGCCACAGCGAGCAGCAGCCCAGCTGGGCGCTTGTCTCATTAAGCCTGGGTTTTCTCACCAAGTAAGGAGCTTAGCTCTCCAGCCCGGCTTTGTGGAACCCCACGACATTCGAGATGTGCCTCCCAAATCACCCAGGGAAGCCAGGGTGGGGGAGTCAAGCAGGCAGGCCCTTCCCTACTCTGAAATCTGCACACCTTCCCTTTTATCTGCTTTATACCAGGGCTGAATATAACATTGCATTTGAAGAGTCCTGTTGTCAAAAAAGAAAGGAAGAAAAAAGGAAGCGAGCAAGCAAACCAGCAAGCTTAGCTAGCCAGGAAACCACAGGCTTCAACAATAGATGCCTTCTGGAGAACAGAGATAGAGAAAGAAAGTCCCTCACTCCTTTCCAGGTACAAACTTCCAGTTATAAAATAAATAAGCCACGGGGATGAAAGGTATGGCACAGGGACTATGGTCGATACTGTCATAGCGTCATATGGGGACAGAGGGTAACACGGAGAGTTGTCAAATCGCTGTGTTGTACGCCTGAAACTAAGATAACATCATATTTTGACAGTACTTTAATTAAAAATGAAAAAAAAAAAAAAACCCAATACGGCTGCAATGTAAGTTTAAATCACCAGCCATTCCTCAAGGATCATACACATCAGAGCAGCAAGACAGAGGGCAGGGACAAAGAAAGAAACAGGGAGCCATCCCAAATGAAGAAGTCCCCGATTCCCGCCTTGCCACAGCTGCCAGGCCTCCGGAAGACAGGAGGGTCCCAAGACATGCCAGAAGGCCCGCGAGCTTTCGGGAATGTTTCGGGATGAGGGAAATACTCAGAGGGGAAGGCACTACCAGTCTGGACTAGGAAGGAACATCTTCTGGTCCTTAACTTCCCCCAGTGGGGTATTAAAGGATTGCGGCTGGAGGGGGGCAGGGCTCTCCTGGCTCAAGCGGGTGAACACAAATTTGTACACTTCCTCCTCCACGTGCGGGAACAGCTCTTTGCTTGGGAGCTACACACTCCTCTTCATAAACCCGGATTCTCCCCCGATAAATTCAAAGAGAGGATGGCATGTGACTTTCCCTGTCCTTGCTGCACCCTCCCCCATCCCCCTCCCTCTGGAATGAGGGTCTGTGGATTCCCAGAGACAAAGAGCACCAATGACAAGGATTCTAAGCGTGTGTGCGCACACACACACACACACACCCATGACACACTGCCCAACATCTGGTTTTTCCAGTCCCTCTTCTTCAATTAAAAGAGCCAGAAATTCTGAGTAAGCATGTCAGCTCTCAAGAGGTACTCGGTGCTTGTGTTCCCCACTTACAACGGCCCATGGCTCTTCTCCAACAACCATTTTCCCTCCCAGCCTGTTTTCTCTTCCAGTGAAAGCCTCCAGGGGGACATTTCCCCTTCTGACCAAAGCCTGTCAGAGGAATTAAGAGGAAATCAATGGTGAACAACACCCTAGTGAGCCTCGCACTTTTACTTTCAAGATGTCTTCCAGAGGAGTAACTTGAGGCCCGCACTGGCCCTGTCTGGAAAATGAAGAACTGAGGAATCAGTCCGGGGCCAGGTTGGCCAACAAGGCCAGCAAGTCCGTGGACAACCGAACAGGACCCGAAGTCCCTGACAGGCCCACGCCACAGGTTCTGCCTCAACAATACTACTTCTTGTACTAGGTGTATATTTTGTCACTGACACTCTTGTGGTCCCAAATATATCACATCACTCTCACGTCAGCCCTCGGAGGGACAAATATTATTCTCTCCACTGACAGACGAAGCCACCTCTCGAGCAGGCAGTTAAATACCGTGTCCACAGGGTTCCGGCCAGTAAGGGGCAGGGGGAGGGCTTGAAAGCAGGTCCGCAGGGACCAGGGCCCTGGTCCCTGCCCTCCGCACTCCACCTGCAGATGTCCTTCCCACTCCTGCTCCTGACACACCCTCGCTGACTTCAGGGGATGTTGGGAACTAGATTAATCTATATGCGTGAATGAAAAAGTTACCAGAACAGGGGCGCCTGGGTGGCTCAGTCAGTTAAGTGACAGGCTCCTGGTTTCGGCTCAGGTCTTGATCTCAGGGTCGTAAGATCAAGCCTGGCGTCGGGCTCTACACTTAGCACAGAGTCTGCTTGGGACTCTCTCTCTCCCTCTCCTCCTCACTCTTTCTCCCCAAAACAATTTTTTTAAAATTTATCCACGCATATAAATCCTATGAATCTTACGCACCTATATAGAGACACACAGATACATCTGATATCCCAGGTTGAGAACCCAGCCCTGCAGCTCAGCCACTGTGTAATCTTAAACAAGTCACTGAACCTCTCTGTGGTGGGGTTCCCTCCTTTGCAACATGAAGAATCTGCTCACAGAACTGTTGTGAGGATTAAATGCGTTAATACACATAAAATGTTGACAGCAGTGCTGTGTATGCATTAAATGCCCAAGACCATACCACCTAAGCAGAGAACCAGGCCTGTGTCCTCTGAACAGAGTTTCTACCAAAGGTGTGATTCTAATACAATTCTCAGGTGGGGACAGAAGGTCCCTCAGCCGGAACTGAAACTTACTTCATTTATTTGAATGAGGTCATTTTTCTGGAATATGCATTTAAAGAAATAAAGCTGTCTCAGAATTTTACTTCTGCCAACTTCTAGCAAATTTTGATATCCACTACTCTTATTATCACTCTAAACATTTTGTCATTTCCTTTTTGGTTTCTTCTTAGTCCAAGAGTTATTTAGAAAGATGTTTTAAATTTCTAAAGCAGGTAAGCCCCCCGGGGGAGGGGGTGGGGGCAGGGACAGGGGTGATGATTATTATATTGTTAATTTTATTATGTCATCATCAGGGAACATGGCCTAAAGGATTTCATATTCTGTGCAATCTGACATATGTTTTCTTCATGTCTTCATACACGGTCAGTACTTTTCAGTCTTCTACATGTGTTTGAAAAGATCCTGCTTTCCATTTGTTGGATATAAAAATCATTGGAGTTTCATTCCCAGTGCCATGTTAATTGCCAACGGTTTCTGCTTCTCGGGACCTGAGCTAGGTCTGGAGAAGGAACAGTGAAAAGGGATGGAAGTTCACCCAAAGAAAAGAAGGAAGGGGGAAAATGTCCTCTGGGTAGATGTCTACACAGATGAGGAATCTGTGGTAGGGGGTTAATTCGTCCAGAATCACACAGCTAACATGGAACAAAGCCAGGATGGAACCCTGCTGGTCCAATCCACTGGGTTCATGGTGCATGAACTTAGAGAGATGATGGAATGTCACAGCCCGCCCCACAGCCACACATCCTCTTTCCCACTACGAGGTCCCACCCGTTCGTTCACCCAACAGTATTTACTGAACAACCATCATTTGCTAGACAACAGTACAGACACTGGAGACGCACAGACCAAGCTTAGCACCCCCTGTCCTCCAGGACCGCACTAGCTCCGATGGGAGGCACACCGGCGGTCACAACTCCACGTGGTGAGTGAGGACAGCACTGAAGGAATCACACACCCAGGAGAAGACAGGGTGCCCACCTTGCCTGAATCCAAGGGGATTCCCTCCTGGGGAGGAGAGAAGTCTATTAGAGAACGTGCACAACGGTGACCCCTTGGGGAAATGCTAAAAGATGAGTGAGTTTACCTAACAGATACCTGCAGGAAGGCCACCGGAATGAGAAGCCCACCCCACTTCCTGTGTCTTCTCACATCCCAGGAGCCATTCAAAGAGACTGAAAAATATCTTCTGCTTCCCCCTGGATGGTTCAGGTCCCCTTCAAGCTCTTTCCCCCTTCCCCCCTACTCCAGCCTGTCTTCACTCTTTTCGGACTTCCTCTCCCTCGGCACCTCACCCTTCAACACCCCCACAGCACCCCATTCTCAAGGACACAGAATGGAGGAACTAATAACATCTTCCTCTCTACTCATCCCAGCCTTCTGCTCAACACTTCCTTTCCACCCCATCCCATCATGATCCTTCTAGAACACTTCACTATTAGGTACCTGAGGTCCCATCTACTGAGCGCTCCCCACGGGCTGAGGACTTGTCTAAGACATGCACTTTACCTTTACCATTTAACCTCTACAGCGATCTTCTGGGGACCCTCCCCAAGTTACAGCTGAGAAAATGAAAGCAGAAAGATGCCAAGCAACCTGCCCAAGATGGTGCAGATGGTGAGTGCCTGAGCTAGGAGAGCCCTTGCTCTCCACCACCATGAGTGACACCTCCAATAGCCACTACACCCCAGCAGAGGCATGCAGCACTGGCCTCCAGAAACACTCTTCCAAGGCATGGAAACACACAAGCCATACCGACCAGGCTGTGGAAAACTAGGAATGACAGAGAAACCATCGCAGGCCAGAGAAAGTGAAGAAAGCAAGACACCCAACCGCCATCTGGAGTCCTGGACTAGAGCCCAGATCAGAGACAGGGACATTCGTGGGAAAAGGAGTGGAATCCAAATCAAGTATGGAGTTCAGTGAGTAGTAACGGGCCAATATCGGTTCCTGAGTTTTGGCAAGCGTACCATCATAATGGAAGGTGTCATCCAGGGAACACACCAGATGCAGATAGACAGGGACTCTCTGCCCTGTCTCTGTAATTTTTCTGTAAATCCAAAATTGGTCCAAAGTTACAAGTTTTATGCCACACTGAGTTGCCCTGACCCAGGCAGCTAAGCACCCCAGAGAGCAGCTGTTCCCCTCACCCCCTTTAGGTTGAACCGCATTCACAGTGCCCGCAGGGGAATGCTGCCATGGAAATGGCCCATTGCTGGAAAACCTTCTGACCTGACCAGGGAGACTGGGGACCCTGGTGATAGGAGAAAGCCGCAGAGACCTGAGATCCAAGTGGCTGTAGGTATGGCCCCTCGGGGGCTCCAGAATCCCAAGTCAGCTCATGTGCAGACTGTCCCCATTCATTCACTGGATGCATGGTCTGCAGCCTTCCCTGCTGGGAGCTCTACGGTCTGTGCTCCCCCAGACAGCACACACACAGGCAGGCAGCTTCCAACACGCAGTCCCTGCTGTTACCCACCAACAAGAGTAAAGAGTTCGAGGAATGGGAAGTGCTGCCCACTCGGGGTCTGGAGCCCTGCGGTGACCCTGGACCAGAGCATTAAGAGGTGTAAGACTTTGCCAGGGGAGAAATGGGGTGAGCTACATTTTCACCCGTGGCACCCACATCTTCTCCTTCATTGTCCTTCTGAACGGGGCCATGCTCCATGATGAACCGGGCTGAGGGTTTAGGAACAGCTAGGAGCCTCAGAACTCGACCATCCTGTCCTTGAGGATGGAATCGGTGAACCCTGGCTTCTTAAGCAAACTCACAGGCTTCCTGAGTAAATCCTTTGTTTCACCAACCCACAGGGAGGAGAGGAAAGCCAAAGCCATAACGATGAGTAAGGGCTGTATAAGGGCCAAGTCGTGGATTCATCAACACACAGATGTTGGCTAGATGACCACCATGCAGAGTGCCAGGCACTGGGACCCCACAGGAATCCCCTTTCTGCCACTGTGTCAAGGGGCGTGCAGTGCAGTGTAGCTGGGAGAGGATCAAATACAGATGCAGGAAGACTTTAAAAAGCCAGACATGTTCGGTTCTTGATCCCAACATTTCTAGCTGGGAACGTCAATCAAATCTGAGCCTCAATCTCCTTACCTATGAAATGGGAATCATATAAAACACCGCCTTGCCTTGCACGGCTGACAGAGACAATGCCCGTAAGGCCCCTAACACAAGTCCTGTCAGAGAGTTAGTAGCTGCTCAATAAAAGATCGTTTTTACAGCAGCTGATGATATGGTGACAACAAGGAAGAGAATTAACAATTTTAGGATTTTATTTTTAAGTCATCTCTACACCCAGTGTGGGGCTCAAACTCACAACCCTGAGATTAAGGGTAGTCTGCTGAAGAGTCCGAGCCAGCCAGGGGGCCCTAGAATCATCAATCTTAAAGACAATAGGACCTGGGAGACAGAGTCCAATTCATGAAAAAACAAATAAAGGTGGTTTCAAGCTTGCTTCGTGGTGACAAAAACCCCACTGGCCTCATAGGAGAGAGGCATTTGCTACAAAGCAGTGCGGACCATGTGGGCACCTGGAACGGAGGGAGGAGATCCAGGCTGCAGTTAGGGAAGGTAAATGTAAAGAATGTGTTTTGGAAGATAGATAGGAATTTTGACAGTTGGAGAAGGGAGAGAGCATGACACAAACAAGCATTTCTCCCCCAGCTTCTGCCAGGCCCCGGCCTCCCCCTCACTCCCAGGAACAAAAATAAATCTAATCCCCTTCTCTCGTCCAAGCATTTTCTCTTCTGGCCTCTGGCTGATGAGTCCCTAATCCCTGCTCAATCCCCTGTCACTCATCCCAGTGGGGCCTCCTGTCTGCTCCAGCTCAACCGCTCTCCCATGGGGTGAATCCTCCCAGGAAGAAACCACTGACCAGTGACAAATCTTATCACTAAAGGACAGAAGCTCAGTGAAAAGGTTCTTAAGTTGAATCTCCGTCAAGAGATTCTCAAGTCAGGATGTCAAGATTTGGTTATGAGCCAAAGCACCTGGCACACAGTAGGAGCCCAATATATATGTACTGAATGAAGTAAGCTTTAAAGGGGAAGTATAGCCCCATGCTTCTGATGGGGTTACCCTCGAACCCTTACCATCGGGACCCCCCATCCCAAAGAGACCCCAGAACGTCAAAAGCGACAGGAGGCCAAGGAGTCCTTGGGGATGCAGTAAGACACAAGACAGAACAGAAAGAAAAAAGAGTCAGTCTGGCCTTTCAAGCCCCATGTGGTTGATTTCATTGGTGTGTCCCTATTGGCACTGGCTTTGGAGGGCCCAGTGTACTCCAAGTTATTTCTAGTCCTTCACAGGCCAACTTCAGGGGGTCCAAAGTCCTTGACCTCGATTCCCGACATCACTGGCTTCTCTGCTATCATTACCTACCTTTGATTTGGGTTCTTCTTTCATACGTGACCATTTGCTCTTTAAGAGCCGGACTCTGTGTTCTAATTCTGTCTAACATGATGTCCAGGAGGAAGAGGTCCAAGAGGATGAGGCTGAGCCTTCCCAGCACATACAAGTTCCAAAGCACTGATTGTGGTGAAGAAAGGAAGCGCTCACCAGTAGGAGAGTGGCTCAGAAAATCCCAGATCCGGGACGCCTGGGTGGCTCAGTTGGTTGGACGACTGCCTTCGGCTCAGGTCATGATCCCGGAGACCCGGGATCGAGTCCCGCATCAGGCTCCCAGCTCCACGAGGAGTCTGCTTCTCCCTCTGACCTTCTCCTCGCTCATGCTCTCTCACTGCCTCTCTCTCAAATAAATAAATAAAATCTTTAAAAAAAAAAAAAAGAAAAGAAAATCCCAGATCCTCACCTCTCAGGAGATTTTATGTGTCTTGGAGAGATGAGACGTGGTCTCAACAAGACCACCTAACTATCCCTTCTGGGAAGCACCCTCTAGTGCCTTGTCCCCAGAGGCCAGTCAACGGGGTCTTCCCACGGCAGCGTCCACCACAAGGACGATATTGTCATCTTCTGCTTCTCCTGCATCTCCCTCTCTGTGAACTTCCTATGAACATCCAGGAACAGGTGGTAATCGCCAGTAAAGCCCAGTACCCATCACAGGTGCTTGGGCCATGGTAGGTGCTCGGTACATGTCTGCTGACTGAAAAGGGAGCACGGACAGGAACTGCATGGACTCCATGGACCCAAAATTCGGCTAAGTGAGAAATCAGCAAGAACCGCCTTGTGACACGGGCTGGGGGTAGGCAGTGCCCTTTCCTGGCAAGCCTGCCCTCCTCCCTGGAGAAGCAGGCTGCTGACTAAGCCTACCAGGAAGAGCAGGGAAAGGGATGAGTCAGGTCTTGTGACCCTGGCCTCTGGAAGGGATGCCCCTCAGTGTGGACGGTGCTCCCCGCAGGTCAGGTTGGGGAACGCACATGTCCTATGGAGGGTGATTATCTCATTCAACTTCCACAACGGCGCTATGGGGACCGTACAATGACCCACTTTACGGGTGCAACCCTGAGACTTCAGTCCTAGAAACCCCAGAGCCTCACCTCACCTAGAACCAACTCACACACAACAAAGCATCCACACATCATTAGGGTGGATGAGGGCCTGAAATCTTTTCTCAAACTCCTACAATGTTCAACGTCCCACAAGCTTCCTGCCTCACCACCCCTCCCACCTCCGGCTTGAGGGTTCCCAACCTCTCTGGCCAGCCCAGTCCGTCCTTGGGCAGCTCTCACTACTGACAAAGCTTTTGTGCAGAGAGTCCTTCTTTCTACCCTTCAACTTCAATCTTCTTTTATCTACAAGGAGGAAAGCTAATCTCCTGCATGTGACAGCCCTCCAACTATCTGGAGGCAGTTATCAGCTCGCCTCCCCTAAAGGTTTAGAAAGATCCCACAGAGGAGATTGCACAGGACTGCTCCATGTGAAACAGGTTTCATGCAGGGTAACGAATGTCCTTCACCGATGAAAGCAATCAGAGGGAAGGTTACCCTGCTGCAGGGAAGGCACGTCTCACCGGCAGGGGGATAGGGACAGGGTGTGGACTAGAAACCAAAATCCATGCAAACTTGAACAGACTTCACAGAAGACATGAACCAGGAGGGGCTTCTCAAGTGAAAAAAAGTTCTTTTTTTTTTCCATCTATTTTTCTTTCTTTTTTTTTTTAATTTCTTTTCAGCGTAACAGAATTCATAGTTTTTGCACCACACCCAGTGCTCCATGCAATTCGTGCCCTCCATAATACCCACCACCTGGCTTCCCCAACCTCCCACCCCCACCCCCCCACCCCTTCAAAACCCTCAGGTTAACAAAAGAGGAACAGAGAAGCAGAAGGATAGATGATAGGAAGGAACACAGCTATTCAGTAGCTGGGCGACAATCAGAATCTAAACCTGCAGCCTGGTCCTCTCTGCTCCACTCCAGCGGTCTCCCAGCTCCAAAACACTAGGGCAGCATCCTGACCTTCCCTGGAGGTGAAGCTCCATTTGACAGAGGGTAACAATGAGGCTCGGGGAACCAACCAAAGGGACTTGCTTGGCTTTCCCGGCAAGGAAACTCAGAATTCAAAGTTCTTTGCAATTTGTTGACAGTGGGCTTAAAACGGGCTGTGAGCTATCTTCCTCTGGAAAGGGATTTCCTAACACAAGGAAGGGAATTGTTGCCTCTGCCCCCTGTTCAGCTGTTTTAGGACTGGTGGGTGTGCTGGCTGATAGAGGAAAAGCTTCAAAACCACACTCCTCTTTCCTCTCTGCCTCCCCAACCAGCACACCTCAGGAAAAGTCCAGTGGAGAGCGTCAGGAGCCTGGGTTCCTCTCCGGATTGTGCCCTGCCCAGCTCTGGGATACCCCTCCTGCCCAAGCTGGGCTCTACTTGCCTCTGGTATGAAAATAGGGACAATAAAATCTGTCCCGTCAGTGACCAGGATGTTATGAGGCTCAGACGACGAAGCAAGCGGGAGGCAGGGAGTCTCCCTCCCACACTCTGCAGCTGTGCCTTCTGCATCTCCCGTTCCCCAACACCCTGGCCCCCTCTGCAGCCCTAAGACCCAGAGTGGCAGAGCAGGCGAGGGGGGCATGAAGGTCCCACCAGAGACAAGGGAGGAGAAAGAAATACCAACCCAATGCCCTCCCAGCAGTCCCTCACGCTTGCTGGAGGACTGGATTTTTCCAAAGAGCTTTTACAGCTATCAGCATAATATTTACTGTGTATTAATCCTACCTATGCTCTGCACCTTGCAAAGGGCTCTGTGTGCTCTCCCACTATCAGCCCTCACAACCACACACTTTACAGATGACAAAACTAGGCTCCGAGTAAGCAGTACAGCCAGGAGGCAAACCCAGTTCTATCCATTCCTGTGCTCCCCAAAGCTGAATGTGGTTTTGCCTCACTTGGAGAGATTCCTGAGTAATCAGACTGATTATGTAGGTCCAGGAGGGGCGGGGGTGGGGACAGGCCTAGGCTTCCCACTCCTAACAAGCTCCCAGGTAGAGGGACTGCTCTGTATCTGTCAAAGGCTAGATTTAAAATTCCATAAAGACAGAGCCTGTGTCACCCAATCCCCAGGGCTTAGCACAGGGCCTGCCCCATAGAATGTACTCAGTAATTTTTTGTAGAATGAGTCAATGACTCAAATACCCACGCTTTAACAATTCTCTACATCAAGTCCCATTATGTCATTTGATATCATAACAAATCTCTAAGGCATGATCATCCTCACTCAAAAGATAAGGAAACAAAAGCTCAGAGGGGTAAGTAGGCTTTTTTCAGCTTTAGTGCAGTGGGACCAAAGACGGTCTACTTCGGATCCTTTGCCCAGCTGTCCGAAGGATGGGGGAGAAATTAATAATTATAGACCTCGGAACGGCGGAGAGCAAAGCCCATCCTGGCACGTGACCAGCTCCCAGCTCAGGAGGTCACCCAGGAACTCTGAGCTGCTCCGGGTGGGGAGGGGCAGCCCGACTCGACGCCCCACTAAGGGAGACAAGAAGGAGGGTAAGAGGAGGCCGATCCTGGGCAGAGTGCCAGGCAGTAGCAGGCAGGTGGAGGTGACCCCTGACTTCACAGAGAATCCCGCTGGGCTCAGGCAGTCCCCGCCCGCGGACCCCAGCTCTGGAGTGACACTGTCCAGCTTGGAGGAAGGGGGCGGGGCGGGGGAAGAGCGGCAGGCATCCACGGAAATCGCAGCCCAGGGATGAATCACCCGCACAGGACCCCGAAGAGGAGGGGAGGGGGGTAAGGAAGGGGCGCGGAGCGACTGGAGCTCCGGGAGCTCAAGCCTCGCGCGGGGGCACCCTCTAGCCCGGATGTGGGGAGCAAAGGGAAGGCCCGGTCCCGCGCAGCTGCAGCCCCCGGCCCGCCAGTTCCCGGGGGCGGCGGGACTCACGGCCTTCAGCTGCTCCAGCCGGTCCTTCATCCTGGTGCCCAGGCGCCCCGAGGCAGGTGAGCGCGTCCCAGGTGAGCGGCCGGAAGTGCGGCCGGCCGGGCCGGGGCGACAGAGCTGGAGGCGCAGGCGGAGGCGGGCGGCGGCCGCGGGCTAGGAGGAGCGTCCGAGGCTACTGGAGGCTCCTCCGCGCCGCCCCCTCCGGCCCCGCCGGCGCCGAGCGCTCCAAATCCGGCTCCCGGGCCGGCGCCGGCGCGCAGCGCAGATCCGCCCGGCGGGCCCGCCCCTCACCTGGGCCGCGCCCCGCGCTCCTCCTTAAAGGGCCCGAGCCGGTCCCCGCCCCCACGGCTCCCGCTACCCGCGCGGCTGCCCCCTCGGGGGGCGGGGAAGTCCCGAGGGAGGGCCGGGCCCGCGGGCCCGACGGAGAGCCCACCCTTTCCGCCCGCCCGCCGTTCCCCGGCTGCTCCAGGCTGTGCCGGGCCCAGCCCCAGCCCCGCGCCGTCCGGGGAACCGAGAACTCGGGCGACGCGCTTTGCGCCTCGCAGGTGGGAGGGAGAGCCAGGCGTCCCGCCGGGAGGAAGGGCGCTCCGGGTGCCGGAGCTGGCCGTCCAGGGCGCTGCCGGTGGACGCTGTGGACGCGTGTTCCTAGAGGAAATAACTGGGAATGCGACGGGACGGGGCAGGTGGGGGCGAAGAATGTGGGTCTGACACAGCCGGCAGTCGGGGCTCCTCCGAGGAAGGGGAGCAGTCCGGCGCTGAAGCCAGCACCTGCTGCTCAGAATGTGTACAACTTTGGGGAAGTCGCCGTTTCGCTAGGGGACTCCGTTTCCGCGTCTGCAAGTCAGAGTGAACACCCACTTGGGTGTGCCGTGAGGCCCGGGCGACGCGGGAGGAATGACTGGCTCGCGCCGCAGAGCGCGGGGTGGAAGATGGAGACACGCGCATCTCGGTCTGTTTGCAGAGCTGAAGCCCTCTCGGCTCCTCCGCGGTGCCGGTCCCCAGGTGGGAGGTGTCTTCTGGAAAAGTGGGCGGGTTCTCCGTGCTGACCCCTCCCTCCGTGCCCCGCCCCACCTGTCCTTCCCTCTTCCCCACTCGTCTTCCTCTTGGGGAACCAAGGATCTACCCCGCGGAGGGCCGCGCTCGGCTCGTGGGACTGGCGTCCCGAAGACTGAACTCTCAAGTCGGGAGAAGACTGTGCTCTGTGTATTCAGGTTAAAAGGCTGCAAATAATTTCGTCATTCTAACAGAACTTTGCCCTCTTCTGCGATCTCAGTGCTTGCTCCGTGCTGACCTCATCGCCTCCCATAAAGATACGGTCTGTAAGCGGTCGGTGGATGAACTCTGATTCTCAGCCCACATCCTCCCTGTAGGGTACGCTTCCTTCCACCCCGGGCCTTCCCTGAGAGGGTTCCAGACCTTGACAAAGGAAGGCTTCTGCGCCCCCTGGTGGTCATACATGGAAAAGGTGAGTAAGTCCGAAACCGGATCCCGCCTTCCCTTCAATTTTTGTTGGTGGGGATGGATAGCTAGGTCCCGCGCCGTAGAAAAAGAGTCTCCTGAGGGAAACAGATATGTGGACAGCTCTACTTTAAAGTCTGGAAAGGGCCTTAGGAGTCTGGAATAAGGAGCAAGGCTAGCCATTTAGCGTCTGCCTGAGCACATCCACAGATGGAACATTCAAGGCCTCCTTGTTAAGGATAATTGTTTTTAAAAAGATAAGATCAGGGGCACTTGGGTGGCTCATTCCGTGAGGCCTCTGCCTCCGGCTCAGATCATGATCCCGGGGTCCTGAGTCAGCTCCCTGCTCGGCAGGGAGTCTGTTTCTCCCTCTGTCTCTCTGCCACCCCAGTGCTCGCTCCCTCTCTCTCTCAAATAAATAAATAAAATATTGAAAATAAAGATAAAATCATGACTCTCAGACAACTATAAAATAAACACACATCAAAGATTTTATTTGACTAATTAATGAGGGAAAAATTAACGTGTCAAAAACCTGTTAAGAGGAGGACCCAAGGAACACACATACACAGGCAATCAGGAATGCTGAAATGAGTATATTAAATGCAAACCTGGCTTCTCCATCGGAAAGATTTCATTTGCATCTCTATGGACAAGAATTATTCGCACTCCGAGCAGTTTTCTACAATTTACAAAATTGTAAAATCGTTACAAGACCACAGGAGGCACAAATCAGTAATAAAAGCAAATAACCCAGAAGGGCCCAGCATGCCATCTGATACCTAGTAATTCTTTTTTCCATTTTATTTCACAGTTTTTCCAGACACCTCAAGGAAGCATCTTTCCTGGTTGAAGAGTTCCAACTTTTGTTTGTGTATTGCTTTACAAAACAAAAATCTCCCTCCCTATAACTTCCACCACTATTTCTTGCTCCTTGCCTTTGTCCAAACATTTAAGAGATGTAATCTGTTCTTTCCATGAAGGGAGAGCTGCTATGGCATTGTAGAAGGATTGCTGACACAGAGCCAGGAGGCCTGGGTTCTAGGCAGACTTTCTGCCACTCGACAGCTGTCCCTTCACATCACACAACCTGCATTCTCATTTGTGACATAGGGGCTGGTCAAAACTAGTGGTTTCCAACCTTTTCAAGATCAAGAACGTTCTATTGTCTTTGTTTTCATTCATGTATCTCTTATTTCAGAAGATTCCATAACCTTATCAAAATATATTTATGGGATAATAAGAAATTTGGATTCCTCGAACTCAGAGGCATAGACCAGATCGGTGGTTGCCAGAGGTGGGGCTGCAAAATGGAAGAAGGAGGTCAAAAGATACAAACTGCCAGTTATAAGTCCAGGGGATGTGATGTACAGCATGGTGACTAGAGTTAACAAGAATGTATTGTGCATTTCAAAGTCGACAGGACAGTAGATCTTTTTTTTTTTAAGATTTTATTTGACAGAGATCACAAGCAGGCAGAGAGGCAGGCAGAGAGAGAGAGGGAAGCAGGCTCCCCGCTGAGCAGAGAGCCAGATGCGGGCTCCATCCCAGGACCCTGGGATCATGACCTGAGCCAAAGGCAGATGCTTAGCCCACTGAGCCACCTAGACACCCCAACAGTAAATCTTAAATGTTCTTGGGACTCCTGGGTGGTTCAGTCAGTCAAGCGTCTGCCTTCAACTCAGGGTCCTGAGAGGCCCAGGGTCCTGGGATCGGGCTCCCTGCTCAGAGGGGAGTCTGCTTCTCTCTCTGCTTCTACCCCCCTCCACACCACCCTGCTTGTGCTCTCTCTCCCTCTGGCAAACAAATACATAAAATCTTTTTTTTAAAAAAAGTTCTCATCACAGGAAAAAAAAAATTTAACTATGTGAGGTGACAGATGTTAACTAAATTTATTTTGCACTGTATATATGTGTGTGTGTGTGTGTATATAACACATCATTATGCTGTACACCTTAAACTAATACCATGTCTTGGGGTGCCTGGGTGGCTCAGTTGGTTAAGCAGCTGCCTTCAGCTCAGGCATGGTCTCAGGGTCCTGGGATCAAGCCCCGCATCGGGCTCCCTGCTCAGCAGAGAGCCTGCTTCTCCCTCTCTCTCTGCCTGCCGCTCTGTTTACTTGTGCTCTCTCTCTCTGTTAAATAAATAAATAAAATCTTTAAAAAAAAAAAAAAACTAATACCATGTCATATGTTAATTATATCTCAATAAAACTAGGAAACCAAAAAGACATTTTATTTTCTACGAGATGTTTCTATGAAGAAAAAATATAATAAACTCTTGGTTAGCCTGTGGGGCCATGACAGATATGACTATATGACTTACCTTAAAACTTTGTAAATATTAAAAAATACTGTAAAGAGCTCTCTTAAGTGGCACCTGGGTAGCTTGGTTGTTGGACTTGGTTCAGGTCCTGATCCCAGGGTCCTGAGATCAAGCCCCGAATCAGGCTCCCTGCTCAGCGTGGAGTCTGCTTCTCCCTCTCCCACTCTGCTTGTGCTCTCTCTCTCACTGTGCCTCTCTGTCAAATAAATAAATAAAATCTTTTTTTTTTTTTTTTTTAAGAGCTCTCTTAAGTGCAGTTGGAATCCAGGAACCCAAGATGGGCCATATCAGCAGACATCTTTTATTATGTTTTTCTATTTGAAGGTAGTTACAGACTTCAGACCTTCTTTAAAACTCTCATTAGGCATGAACCGTTTTGTTCATTTTCTGTTAGTATATTAATATGTGCTCTTCCCCGCCAGGCAGAAGTATGGATTCCACCTGCTAGTTGTGTACAAGGAACTGGAAAAAGTCAAGTTCACTGGGATATGGGACCTGGGCAAGAGGAGTCTGGGGGCTGGTGAAAAAGACTCTGATATTGAGCCCAAGTGGACTCTGGGGTCTCCAGGTAGGTGGGCAGGGACTTAAGGTTCCAGACTCGCTAGGAGCCCTTTCTTTCTCAAGTATTTTTATTTTTCTGCCCCACAGTGGAGCTTGGTTTCCCACCCACTCTGGGTGCGGCTGTTTCCCCATTAAACAAACCCCATCCAGGTCAAGTGTGCGTTTTGGCTCTGTATAATTCAGCCAACCCTTAATTTCACTTTCACAAACAAATCAAAGAGAGGATCCTGGCATTTGGGAGCTCCACTTCCTTCTCTCTTCTCCATCTGAGCCTGCTTCTTTTCCCACTGGAGAAAACGACTAAGCCTTACCCCATCTGGACCTCGAGAGGCTGCTGCAGAACTGGCAAGACCACTTTCTGGCTGCTGCTCCTCGAGGTATGGTGGTGAGTAGAGATAAGGGGAACTAGAGAATTTAAGGGGCAGGTCCTTTCTGTTCCCCAACTCTCCCCCACCACAGCGAAGGATGGAGAATAAACTTACTGACCCATGGTTTTCAACTCCCTTCATGTTTGTAGTGGCTACATACTGCTGCATAACAAATTGCCCTTGAACCCACCAGCTGGAAGCAACAAACCTTCATCATCCTTTGGCTTCTGTGATTTGGGAATCCCCGTGCAGCTGGGCTGTGTGCCTCTGTGTCACAGTCTCTCACAGACCTCAGAGAGCAGTGTCACCGGGGGCAACAGTCTCATCTCTTGGCTTAACTTGGGAGGGTCTGCTTCCAAGGTCACTCTGTGGCGGGCAGGAGTCGGTTCAAGAACTACTGGCTGGAGTCTTCCTTCCGTCTCCTTGCCACGTAGGCCTCTCCCTGGAGGAGCTCACAACATGGCAGCTGGTTTCCATCAGAGCAGGAAGGTGAACAGGAAAGGGAAAAGGAAGCCGAGGTGTATTTGTAACCGAATGCCAGCTGTGACATCACATTTGCTGTATTCTCTTCACTAGCAGCGACTCGCAGGCTGCAGCCCACACTCGAGGTGAAGAGGATTACATAGGAGAATGGAAGCCAGGACCCATCTCTTAGCTACCCAGTACAGAGGTCAAGTCCCAAATTAATGCCGGAGTTACACTATTCACCGTCTTACAGCTTGCTTCTCCCCCATATCCATCCTGGACAACTCTGATACATTCTCCAGGCCTCAGTAAAGTTTGCACCCTCCAGGATTAACTTAAGTGTCCCCCAGACATGCCCATGTGACACCCTGGACTTCATCATAACCCATACCACACTGCAAGTTACCTGGTCTGCCTCACACGCCTTCTATAAACTCTGTGAGGACAGCGGCTTCATCTCCGCTCTTCACTGACGCGGACTCAGACCCAGGCATAGGGCCAGAAACATATTGGCACTCCATTAACGTTTACCGCATTTAATAAATGAGTCTTCCCACGATACGCTCCATTACGTCTCTCTTCTGATTGGAGCTCCTCAGTGGCTTCTCATTACAAAGAAGAGGGAGTCCATACTCAGAATGGCCTTCAGGCCCTTGTCCCCCTCTGGCCCTGGGCCTCACACACTGTCACTCCATGACACACACATTGTCAGCCTCACCTAACGCCCACCTCTTCTCTGAGCCAGATGTGCCCAGGATTTCCCACCTACCTCTGCCCTTTTTCCATTTCACATCTGGCAGATCCCTGCTCCTCCTTTAAGACCTAAACCCTCCGGACATTAGGGCGAAAAATCAGAGGGGGAGGTGAAGAACCACGAGAGACTGTGGAATCTGGGAAATAATACTGAGGGTTTCAAAGAGGAGAGGGTTAGGGGAGGGGGTATCCGGGTGATGGATATTAAGGAAGGCAAGTGCTATAATGAGCACTAGGTGTTATATGCAAATAATGAATCATTGAATACTACATTTAAAAAAAAGCCCGGAACTCTTCCGTTCATTCAGGCAACCCTTTGGCCCCCATTGCCTGCCTGCTCCCAGTAGAACTTGTTCAGACCTCTTTTGAAAGCCCACCCTGTGTTGTCTTGTATCTAGCTGCTTACCTCTCTGTCTCCCTGGCTAGACCCTGGGCTGCTTAAGAGCAACAAACCAATATTATTCACCTTCCAGGGCTACTACGAAGTAAGTGGAATGCAAATATTTGGAGAATAAACCAAAGAATGGTTGGCTACTAACACACACACACACACACACACATTCTCTCTCTCATGCATTCCCTGGGGATCCTCCTCTCTTCTCCCTGAGAAAGATGATCCTTCCTTAAAACTAAATGCAATTGCAATGCCACATGTTTTGGAGAATTGGGTTTAAAATCACATGTTTTATTTGCAAACATGTCTTTTTTTTTTTTTTTTTTTTAAGTAGGAGCCCAACATGGGGCTTGAGTTCATGACCTTAGAAATAAATCCATATATCTGTGGTCAACTGATTTTTTTTTTTTTTAGTAGACCAAAGGCCCTGCATGGAGCCCACTGCAGGACTTGAACTCACAACCCTGAGATCAAGACCTGAGATGAGACTGAATTGGATGCTTAACCGACTAAACCACCCAGGCGCCCCTTACAAAGAAAGAGGTCTTATATCATGTTGTTCAGATGTTTTCTCAGCACAAAACTCCACATGCCATACACCTGTGCCTTCAACTTGACACTGCAAATAATTTGAACCTTATGCATTTCTCGTTTGTTTATATAAACTCAATCCCTAGAGCCTAAAAGCACCAAGTGCTCCCCTGAAGAGCCTAGAAAAGAAGCCTCACCCAGAGGAGCTTATGGTTACTTTGAGCTGCAGAAGACAACTTCTTCTTGCTTCTTGCAACACCTTTGAAACGCCTATCAAGAAGAACAGATAAACACAGTGGAGCAAAGGGGAAAGGCAAGTGAATCACTATGGCTTTAAAATGTTTATAACCAAAAAAATAAGCCATGTCCTATATTTCTCCATTTGGCTGTTGTTGGTTTTTGTTTTTTTTTTAAGATTTTTATTTATTTATTTATTTGACAGACAGAGATCACAAGTAGGCAGAGAGGCAGGCAGAGAGAGAGGGAGGAAGCAGCATCTCTGCTGAGCAGAGAGCCCGATAAGGGGCTCAATCCCAGGACCCTGGGATCATGACCTGACCGAAAGGCAGAGTCCTTAAACCACTGAGCCACCCACGCACCCCTGGATGTTGTTTTTTTAAGTGGGCTCCTTGACCAGTGTGGGGCTTGAACTCACAACCCTGGGATCAAGAGTTGTGTGCTCTACCAGCTGTGCCAACGCAGGCACCCCTCCATTTGGATATTAAACCAACCATGCTGAATCTTTAATTGTATTTTTACAGTTTTTCCTTGCTCCCCAAAGATGTCACAATAACTTGAGGAAATAGAGTAGATATTACTTCCCCCGTTTATTATGAAATTCAGTATAGAACAATGAAGTACAGGGAGAGCTTGCTGAGAGAGGTTGTAGTTTTGTTCCCTGGGCTTTGACACCACACACCATCCACACCAAAATCCCATGTTCTGCCTGTCCTGGCGACCTTGAACACACACTGAAACTCCCTGTGTCACAGTTTCCTTATCTGTAAGCAGAGAAAACAGTAGGGTCCATCTCCTGGGTTTTTGTGATGATAAAGGGGCAATCACTAATTCCCTTGTGCAATCATTGAGAAGAATCCTGCAAACCCAGGATAACTACACTTGTTTTTCTCAAGGAGCATGGGGAATTGAGAAGTGCCTGGACTATTTCAGTCACTAGTGAAACCACCCTCTGAGTGGTCAGTTAGCCTCAGCAGGTTCAACAGGGTAAGGAATAGAAGAGTTTAGTGGGGACAGAGTTCAGAAAACATAAGAGAAATGCACCCCACATCCTAGAGTCTGACCACACATTTGCACATTACAGGCACTGAGTGAACCTGTAGGAGAACACTGGTTGGGGTTTGATCAGCACAGCGCTCTTCACACCTGTTTGACCACAGAAAGTTTATTTCTCCCAAACACAAATTATTCAACAAGACTTGTGTCCTGCAGAAAACACCCACCTAGTGAAATATTGCAGTAGAACACAGGAGAGGCCCAAAGTACCATAAGTGAGCCAAAGAAGATCCTTTCCAGTTCTTGTGTTTTTGTTTTTTCTTTTCTTTTTTTTTTTTTTTTTGGTTTTGTTTTCATTTGATGGAGAGAGAGAAAGAGCACAAATAGGGGAAGCAGCAAGCAGAGGGAGAAGCTGATTCCCCACCGAGCAGGGAGCCCAATGTGGGACTAGATCCCAGGACTCCAGATCAAGACCCCAGCTGAAGGCAGATGCTTAACCAACTGAGCCACCCAGGTGCCCCCCCCCCTCCGCTTCTTGTCTTTCAAAAGAAGATGGGAACATTTCAGTTCCATGTAACACGAATCCTGGTCATGGTTTCTGCTTTCTAAGCTTGTGATGCATTTTCAGGAGAAAAAAAGAAAAAAAGAAAAGAAAAGAAAAAAATGTAGCAGACATTTTATACTTTTTCAGATACGGAAACAGAGGTACAAAGAGCTCATTCTTCTGCCTTTACAATTCCCCCTTCAGGAATGCCCTTCCTGGGCGCCTGGGTGGCTCAGTCGGTTAAGGGCACGAGATTGAGCCCCGAGTCAGGCTCAGCTGAGTCTGCTTGTCCCTGCAACCCCCCCCAACCCCCCGACTTCCACACCCCCCGCACATGCACTCTCTCGCTTTCTCTCTCTCTCTCTCTCTCTCAGATAAATAAATAAAATGTTTTTAAAAGAAAGAAGAAAGAAAGAAATGGCCACCCTGCTCCTCTTTGCACGCAGAGGCCTGGACACCTGCATGGTCAGCTCCAGCGCCACCTCCCCAGTCACACTTGCCTTGATTCCTTTCTCTGTCCCTCGTCAGAAGCTCATTGCATTCTATCACTTGCCCTTGGGCTATCATGGTCGCTGTTCGTCAACACTACTAGGCTTAACTTCCTTCAAGGCAAGAGCTGCCTCTTACCTCTCCACATCTTGCCCCACCTACCACAAGGGGGTACATAGTACATAGAGAGTTCAATAAATAGTTGTTTACTATCTTCTTAAATGTTGTTGGATGAATGAATCACTCATAATTTTTTTATTTTTATTTTTTTAAGTAAGCTCCACTCCCAGCATGGGACTTGAACTCACAACCCTAAGCTCAAGAGGTGCACATTGACCCACTAATCAATGGGCAGAGGAATAAAAGAACTTCCCCCACCCTACAAAAAGACAGTAAACCATCTATGTTCTGATGTTCCGATGCCATTACCCTGAAACAGGGATCATCCTACAACAGTTACGCTCCCACTCACAGCCACACTACAGTCCTATCCCTTCATTGTGTCCAGCCAGTGTTTATCTTCACAGAACTAGCTTTCCTCAACCTGAATTGAGATTTGAACCAACATTACCCCTCCCCAACCCAGAGAGGCTCAATTAAAAAAGCAATCTTCCCATATTATGTACACTTTGTGTCTTTGTCCAACTGGGCTGCCATTACAAAGTACCATAGTTGGGGTGGCTTTGGAAACAACAGAAATGTATTTCTCACAGTTTTGGAAGCTGGAAGTCTGAGGTCAGGGTTGGGTGAGGAACCTCTTCCAGGTCACAGACTTCTTGTACCCTCACATGGTGGAAGGGGCCAGCAAGCTGTGGGGTCTCTTTTATGAAGGCACTAATCCCGTTCATGAGGTCTCCATCCTCATTACCTAATTACCTTCCAAAAACCCCACCTCTTGATATCATCCTACTGGGGATTAGGATTTCAACACATGGGCCTGAGGTGGGCAGAGACAAAGATTCAGACCATAGCATCAAGGGACAGAGAGAAATGTGAGACTTGTGAGTGTGTGTGTGTGTGTGTCTGAGACAGAAGGAACATGAGGGGAGGATACCCAATGGGCATGGGGAGAGTAAGTTAGACTCGGACTAATAACTAATGCAGAGTCAGATACTAAGATGGAGACAGATTAGCTCTGGGTATAAAGGTAAGAAAAAAGAACCACAACTTTTTAACTCCAGCTCTTTCCCCATCACTTTTCCCAGGAAGAAGAATTTAGGATGAAAGAGAATTTGAGAAGGTATGAACCCAGCATTTGCACCACAGGAACCAACAGAGTGGTTGCAATGGGCTCGATTTGAGGTGCATCTCGTTCTTGGTTCTGCTCCTGCTCACATGTACATATGACCCTGCTAAGAACCTGAGAACTAGACCTACACTATACACATAATGATGAGGATAAGCAATGACCACATCCATGGTTGTATCTCCCTTTAAAAGTCACAAAGTATTTTCACTTTGGGTCCTCACAACTACCCCAGGTTTAAGTCTGATGGGCATTTTCATCCGCATTTTAGAGATGAAGAATCCAAGGCTGAGAAAAGAAAAATGACTTTTCAAAAATAATATAACCAGGAAGAAGTAACAGTACAAATCCAGTGACCTCTTAGCTCCCACCTCCTCATCTTCCAGAAAGAACACTCATTTGTTTCTTCCCAGCAATGTTGGAGAAGAACATCCGAGTGTTAACTATATTTAGGACAATAGGAACCTGATCATTGTTCTCTTCAAAGCATCCTTAAGCTCTCTGTTTCTCATGCTGTAAATCAAGGGGTTCAGCACAGGGGTGATGAATGTGTAAACCACAGATACTACCTGGCCCCTCTCTGGAGAGTAGCTGGAGCTGGGGCAAAGATAGATGAGGCTCCCACATCCATATTGGAGCAGGACCACAGTCAGGTGAGAGGAGCAGGTGGAGAAGGCCTTGTGCCTCCCCTCCGCTGAGTGGATCTTCAGGATGGTGGCCACAATGAAGACGTAGGAGAGAGTGATAAGCAGGAAAGGGATGGTGAGGACGGTGACACTGACCACAAACAGCGTGACCTCATGGACCCAGGTATCTGCACAGGCCAGTCTCATGACAGGGAGGACATCGCAGTAGAATAGACTGATTTCTTTGCTGCTGCAGAAGGGGAGTTGGAAGATGAGCACAGTCAGCTGCATGGCCAAGATGAAACCCAGCACCAGAGACCCCAGGGTCAGCTGGACACACCAGCGCCAGCTCATCATGAGGGTGTAGCGCAAAGGGTGACAGATGGCCACAAACCTGTCATAGGCCATGACAGCTAGTAGAATGCAGTCAGTGCTGCCCAGGAAGATGAAGAAAAACATCTGGGTGCCACAGCCAGGCAGGGAAACGAAGGCTTTCTCCATGGACAGGACACTGGCCAGAGTCAGAGGGGCAATGGTGGAAGAGTAGAAGATCTCCAGAACTGCCAAGTTGGCCAGGAAAAAGTACATGGGGGTGTGCAGAGAACAGTTAATCCAGATGATGAGAGAAATGGAGATATTTCCGCTGATGCTGACTAGGTACATGATCAGGAAGGCCACAAAAATCAGCATCTGCACCTCGGGCAGTTTGGAGAAGGGGTGGAAGTGGAAGTGAATCATCCCAGTTTGATTTGCACTCTCCATGTATTCAATGAGTTGGGTCTGTTGATGGTAACCTGCTGTGCCCTGAGGATAGATTAATGTCAGGACACAGAGCTCCTGCTGGGTGACCCATTCTACTCTTGGCTTCTCCCTTTCTTGAGCTCCCCAAACCCAACTGTCTTTTTCTCCAGGCTAAACTCCACAATTGGGGCACCTGGGTGGTGCTCACGGGTCGGTTAAGCATCTGACTCTTGGTTACAGCTCAGGTCGGGATCTCATGGTCCTGAGAGAGGGTCTGTGTCAAACTTCATGCTCAGTGCAGTCTGCTTGAGATTCTCTCTCCCTCTCCCTCTGCCCCTCCCACTTGTGCGTTCTCGCTTTCTCAAATAAATAAATCTTTAAAATGAATACATAAGTAAATAAATAAATTCTGCAACTCACTTCGAAATCAGACTTTTTGTTGTAATCACCCAGAAGTAGTTCACCTCAGAAATCCTTTTCTTTTTTATTGTATTAGAATATACATTGCATAATGTTCACAAGTTTAGCCATGTGTAAGTGTACAATTCAAGGGCATTAAATACATTCACAGTGTTGTGTAACTGTCACCTCTACCCATAACCAAAACTTTTTATCATCCCCGACAAAGACTGTGTACCCACTAAACAATAACTCATCATATGTTCTCCTCCCAGCCTCTAGTTACCTCTATCCCAATTTCTCTCGCTCTCTCTGAGTTTGCCTATTCTAGGTACCTTCACACAAGTGGAATTGTACAATATTTGTCCTTCTGTATCTGGTTTATTTCACTAACCATAATGTCTTCAAGTCCATCCATGAGCTAGCATATATCAAATTTCCCTTATGTTTTATGGCTGAATAGTATTCCACTGTGTGTATATACCACATTTTTTTATCCATTCATCTGTTCATGGACACTTGGTTTGTTTCCACCTCTTGTCTCTTGTGAATAATGCTGTCATGAACGTAGGTGTGTAAGTATCTGTTTGCATCACACTGAAATCTTAAGTCATAGAATACCATACCCAGACCACAAATCTCTCTGCTCCCTAATTCCTCCCCTGGTTCTCAAGAGCACAGCCTCTGGAATTAGAACCTACTCTGGGATTAGACCATCTAGGTTCTAATCCCTGATCTGCCACTGACCAAGAGTATGACCCAGAGCAACTCATTGAAGCTTTCTGCTTCAACTTCTCTATCTATAAATATAACAATTGGACAAAACTCTTAAGATTGTTTTGAGAAGTAAACATGTCTGGCCCCTAGTAAGCTCTCCATGACTGTTAGCAATAATCATTAATATTTCATTTCTTCCACCTCTTCAAGACCACCTTGATGCTTCTGGTTCCTCCAAATAGGCCTCCTTGGGCTTTACTCCCTTCCCACCCAACCAAGACCTGTGGTTTATCTCTTCCATTAGTCTTTTGCCAATATTGCCATTATCCTCGGCTCCTTGACTTTTTGTCAACCCAACTGTCTTCTGTAATATCCAACATACCTATTCCAGGCTGAACAGGACTAAAAATTGCAAAATCCTGCTGAATGGGGCCACAACAAAGGGGCATTACCAACCCCAGCATTGTTCCCAGTCCTCTAAAGTGCTCCTCCTTCTGGTCCCTACCAAGACTAGTACAAACTTCCCTGGTCTCTTCAAGTCTTCCTTCTGCTACTTCCTTCCTCACTAATAGTAGATGACCCAGCCCCCAGTTTCACAGAAAGAAATAACAAAAGCAGCCTATCATCACCCTCACTAGCACTGGACCTAGAAGATAGGACCTACAGCATATCCATAACACATTCCTTCAATCTTACATTACCCTCTGATGCCTCCCTATCTCCTTCCCATTATGACCATTCCCTACTCCTTCTTTAGTACAGGCAATCCAGTTTCCATCTTACTCCTTGAAACCACTCTAGTGAAGGTCACCAGTGACTTCCAAATCATTGAATCCAACAGCTACTTTTGACTTGATCAGCATTGCATTTGAAGCTGTCAGATACTCCCTACTCCTTGAAATTTCTCACCCATAGCCTCTGTAATGCTACTCTACCCAGACTCTCTTTCTACCTCTCTAGACACTTTTCCATCTTTTTTTACTTTTCCATTTCCGTCACTTCCAGAGACCACTCTTCCTCTTAATAATTTGCAAAAGGAAGATTTTGTTGGTTATTCTAGGTTGGTTTCCTGATCCACTCTCCACCATGCTCTCCCTCACGGGAGGCTAGTCACTAAGGACTGCATTAGCCAGTCTCCCTCACCTTGTGGTTTCTCATTGAATTTGGCCAATGAGAGGTACTGGCAGGAGAATGAAGATTAGCATAAAAAAACACTAGGGTAGGGCGCCTGGGTGGCTCAGTGGGTTAAAGCCTGTGCCTTCAGCTCAGGTCATGATCCCAGGGTCCTGGGATTGAGACACACAGCGGGGATCCCGCTTCCCTTCCTCTCTCTGCCTGCCTCTCTGCCTACTTGTGATCTCTGTCTGTCAAATAAATTTTTAAAAATCTTAAAAAAAAAAAAAAAACCACTAGGGTCTTTACCCTCCCCCCCAACACACACACACACACACACACCATACTACATCTCTTGCAGAAACAAAAACTGACACTTTGCCTTTCTTCCAATGATTAAGCAATTCATGATACCACAGTAAGAAGGGGGAGGGGACCACATAGTACTCTGTGTTAAACCAAAACAAGATCACCCTGACTGGTTTATGGATGCCCAAAGGAATGTGTTTTTATTATTTTTGCTATGCTGATGTCTGAAGATGTGTCATGACCTTTGAAAATATGAGGGTCATGTAAGATGCTATTTCCCACCATAAACAGAATAATACAACCTTAGTATTCTTGATGATTTGTGGCTTTATCCTTTGAATATTTGCTGGGTTTTTGCATCTGATTAGTCAGTCTTTTCAAAGTCTGATGCCCTGCATGCTTTGCAAGTAAAGTGTTTTCCCTTCCTACATGCGTCTGCTCCCACTGGGTCATTGGTTTGGCACAGCCTTATGTAGGGAGGGAGGGCTAAAAGATGGCTGGAATCATGGTAGGGAAAAGTCCATCAGTTTCTGAAAGTATTGTTCCTTGAAATTTTTAGCGCCTTTTCTGGGAGCAACATTAGGAGCACATACCTGCCTGCCTCTCTCTCTCTGTAGAGTGAGAATGGTCGGCACATCCTCTACCCCAAATATTTGATCTCCATGAATTAAACACTAAGGGGGCAAATAGTTATAGGAAAAGTACTATTATCTATAATCAGGGATTTCACCATTTCTGAACGATGTGTTTCCTTCTGTGTTCACTTGTGTATTTCTGTCCTCTCCATTGACTCAAAGCTCCATGAGGGCAGGGGTGATTGGGTCCCATTCTTCACTAATGCCCAGGATGCTAGCACAGTGCCAGGCACAATGTAATTCCGTACTGACATGAATACTAGAGATTTACTGAGGCCCTATCAATGCCAGCAACTGATACTGAATACTTTTGAAGTAGAAATAGTAATCTTCATTTTAGCACTCTGATACTAAGCATATCCTTTCTGGAGAGATAATCAGCTGTTTTTTCACTCTTTTTTTTTAAGATCTATTTATTTATTTTAGAGAGAGAGAATGGGGGGGGGGCATGGTGCTGCAAAGGGAGAGAGAGCATCTTCAAGCCGTGTCCTCGCTGAGCCCAGAGGCTGAAAAGGGGCTCAATTCCCGGACTCAGAGATCATGACCTGAGTCAAAATCGAGAACTGGCAGCTCAACTGACTGAGCCACCCAGGCACCCCAAAGATAATCAGCTGTTTTCAAGAAATGATTAAGATGTCACATGCATTTGGGGCTTCTGGGTGGCTCAGTCGGTTAAGCACTGACTCTTGATTTTAGCTCAAGTCATGACCTCAGGGTTGTGAGATCGAGCCCATTGGGCGCCCTCCATTGGGCGCTGTGCTGGGCATGAAGCCTGCTTAAGATTCTCTCTCCCCTCTCCTTCGGCCCCTACCACCCCCCACCAAAGAAAAAAAATGATGTCAAATGCACTGAATCAGTACTCTCATCATTAGAGGATCTACCCTAAGGAAATAGCCCAGAATATGGGGCCAAATGCACAAAGATGTGTATAGTATGCCTTAATAATTTCTTATAAGGAACCAAAACAAATGCTTAATAGAAAGTAACATTTCAGTCACTTAGAGTATATCCATGTGACAAAATATACATTTCCCTTAAAATTGTTATAATTAAGAGGTTTAATAAAGTAAGAAGATGTTTATAATATGACGTTAAATGAAGAAAACAAAGAAGCAAACTGCATGCATGGCACCAACCAGTTCTGTTGCCAGCAGAAAGGTCAACAGTAAACTCTTCATAGTGTTTTTGGGAGAAGTGAGGGATTGCGTTTTCTTCATGCTTTCTCCACTTTTCAAATTTTCTTCCAAAAAATTTGGGTTTATTATTTTTTTTAGTTATAAAAATGTTATTGATTTTTAGAATTCTCATTTGAGAAGCAATGAAACTGAAGAGACATAACACACCCCTAGTTATACAACCAGTCATTGTCAGAACCAGGATTAACATCCAAATACGGCCATGGGATCTGCACTCTTGCCAATGAGGCAGACCAAGATGGTGCTAAATCTAGATATTTATTTTTATGTTTGTTAATTCCCAGGCATATCACACTCTTGACTTGGGCTAAGTTTATTGTTGTGTTCCTTCCTTCCTTTTCCTCCCTTCTCTCCTTCCCCTCTTTATTTTTCTTTATCCTCATCTCTCTCTCTCTCTCTTTTTTTTAAAGACTTTATTTATCTACTCTAATGAGAGAGAGGGAGAGCAGGAGTTGGGGGAGGAGCAGAGAAAGAGAATCTCCAGCAGACACCCTGCTTAGCACGAAACATGACTTGGGGCTCCATCTCAGGACCCTGGAGACCACAACACTAGCCGAAACCGAGTCAGACGTTCAACTAACAGCCATCCAGGCGCCCCATCCTCATTTCTTTTTAAAGCCAACCCTTTAGAGTTAGCTCATTCTTCCAGCCTATCAAGATCTTATGGAAAGTTACAATTCTTTGCTCCAACAAGCAATCGATTTCTCTCCCATTGTCATCTATGAATTTAACGAACATGTTTCTCAAAGCTTTAACTGGTCTAATGCCCAGTTATAGCTATATGTGGAAGCCACATCCCTGAAGCATAATAACCCCAATATCCCTCAAAATTTTCTTCAGAACATCAATATGTTTTCAAAGAAGTTTTTTTAAAAGATCTATTTATTTATTTTTTTATTTATTTGACAGACAGAGATCACAAGTAGGCATAGAGGCAGGCAGAGAGAGAGGAGGAAGCAGGCTCCCCGCTGAGCAGAGAGCCCGACGCGGGGCTCAATCCCAGGACCCTGAGATCATGACCTGGGCTGAAGGCAGAGGGTTTAACCCACTGAGCCACCCAGGCGCCCCAGAAGTTTTTTTTATCATGTTCGGTTAGCCACCATATAGTACATCATTAGTTTTTGATGTAGTGTTCAATGAATCATCAGTTACGTATAACACCCAGTTTGTTGTTGTTGTTGTTGTTGTTGTTTTTTAATATTTTATTTATTTATTTGACAGACAGAGATCACAAGTAGGCAGAGAGGCAGGCAGAGAAAGGCGGGGAAGCAGGCTTCCCGCGGAGCAGAGAGCCCGATGCGGGGCTCGATCCCAGGACTCTGGGATCATGACCTGAGCCAAAGGCAGAGGCCCTAACCCACTGAGCCACCCAGGCGCCCCTAACACCCAGTTTTAAAGAAAGGTTCTCTGTGTGGAATGTCTTAAAAACGACATCAAATTCCACTGCAAAACACAATCACACTGATTACAGAGAGATGTTCAACATTCCTCAGATAAGGAATTCTAATTCTCATTCCTTAGACTCACCTGAATTCACAACACATTCCCCACGCCTTTGCCCAGACACACACATTTCTCTCTAATGAATACATATATGTCGTCCAACTTGACATTAATCCATTTTTGCCTTAGCTGCAAGGAAGCCCAAAACTAAGTTTTATATTCAACTGCTTATCATTCCTCAACTCCAGTAACTCTGTTTCTGTTTCGTTCTTGCCTTTATACTGCACAAGTGAATTTTGATCTTACTGTAGCTAGGGTTTTATTGCAAGGCACTCTATTTTTAGGAGTATTCAAACCATAGTAAATATATTTTATTAATAAAAAATTATTCTTGCCTTTTGTGTCTTCATCCAAGGTATTGACAAGTGAATGAGAAATCTCTCCACTCTCCATTCCCAAGTTTGTTCCTCCTCTGGGTTCCTCTCAATGGTATAAAAATGACAACCCTGTGAGTTTGGTGGTAGTTAAATGTTCTCTTTCATTGTCTGCTTTCTTCTGCCTTTGCTGATGCATAATTCCTTGCTGCTTGAACGTTGGATCAGGGAATTCTAGCTCTCTTCTTACCTGGGAAATATAAACCCTCAATAATGTTGCATTTTCTTTGATGAGTCTCTATTTTTGTGGTACTAGTACTGCTTCCAAAGACTTGGTGTACAATCACAGAAAGAGCCCTTCCTCTTCCTTGGTGAGAAGGAGGAACCTTGGCATACTCCTCTACCTTCTTCCTTCATAGGGTATAATTAACAGGACTGTTCTGCATTCACTTGCTCGACAAGTATTTACTGAGCATCTATCAACTAGGCATTGAGTATGTAACTCAGAAACTGAGTAGATTACACTATGTTTTCTGGGTGTCCCAATGAAGCATGTACCCCTCCTACAAGGAGGGTGGATAACACTTTCTCAACACTCTTGGTTAACCTAGGAAATTGGTCACGCTTTGAGAGAGAGGCAGACTTATTCTCTCACTCTCAGCAGGGGACTGTCTGTTTTGAAGATTTGCTTGATGTTAGAATATTTGGCATAAACTCTGTTACTTCATTTGCTCCAGGAGAGTGCACAAATATTCCAATTCATTTGTAATTCCACCCCAGGAAGCCCCTCAGGGGATCGGGGAATCCCAAGGTCGGTAGGGTTCATTGGTCCATTCCCCAGGGTCTAGACCACACAACAACTCAATCACCCTGGTCTTCCCTCTGCTCTCCTTACCTTCTGCCTGGAGAACCTGGCAACCACATCCTTCCCTGAAGCTGAGTGAAGCCCACGGAGTGGAATCCTCTTCTCAATGATCTTGGGAATCATGGAGACTGACAGTCTGAGAAACCACCCAGCACTGAGGGGAGCACGCATCCAGACACTGTTAATCCTTCCCTACTGTGTCTTCCCAAGGGGAAAACATGGGACTTTGGGCCTTGCAGAGACAGAATTCTGGGTTCTCTCTTAGCTCTCAGTTCTTCTCATCTTATTTCTGGGGAATTCCCTGCCAGCTTTGGTTCAATAAAGCCTCAAGAGGCTAACTTCACTTTTAACTTGACCATCCCCTGTAGGTCAATATTGGAACCCAAATAGGAATTGTTTGGAGACTTGATATTCTAAATTGGTTTAATTGCTACTAGACTTAGCTATATTCTAAGTATTGCTTAATTTTTACTCTCCAAGTTTGAGAGAGCTTAAAATATACACAGTTATCCAAGTAGATTTTAATGTTGGGCACTTAGACAAATTCTAGGAATCCTTCAGAGCTCAGCCAAGTGTTAAATGAAGCCATATTCTGATATACACCCCTTCCCTTTCCCTCCTCCAAAAAAGGAAAAATCCGGGGCACCTGGGTGGCTCAGTGGGTTAAAGCCTCTGCCTTCGGCTCGGGTCATGATCCCAGAGTCCTGGGGTCGAGTCCCGCATCAGGCTCTCTGCTCTGCGGGGAGCTTGCTTCCTCCTCTCTCTCTCTCTCTCTCTGCCTTTCTACTTGTGATCTCTGTCAAATAAATAAATAAATAATCTTTAAAAAAAAAAAAAAAAAGGAAAATTCCCTCCCTGCTTCATGCTCTGTGATGGCTTTGTCATATTTTTGTTATATAGCATATATCTTTGTTTTTTATCATGTAACATCTATCGCTCTATATTGTGTTTATTATATTACTTGTCATTCCATACCTTCCACATAGGTGCTCAATGGGAGCAACTAATTCAATGAGATATTGCATTGCATAGTGTAGTATGTTGCACTACCCTGAGATCATGACCTGAGCTGAAACCAAGAGTCAGTTGCTTTGCCAACTGAACCACCCAGGTGCCCTTAAATTGTTTTACAACAACAGTTTATAGTGATCCTGGTTAAGGCTTTTATAAAATGTAGGAAAAACATTTCCCAAACTTCAGGCATTAGTGAATAGTCTTTATGATTTATGTTTTATCTGAGTTACTGGTATGAACTACTTAATGTTTTTCTTGACTTAAATTCAACTTACTTTTTGTTACATATCAATGTATAGTATACGGGTTCTACTTGGTGATCTCTCGTTTTTCAGTAAATACAAACAAATGTTTAAATGCTCATTCATGTGTCACCTAAAACTCTCCTTTCAAGAACCAGTAACTCTGAAGACTCTGTGAACGTGGTCAAAATGAAGGCCTGCAGGGGTGTGTGTGTGTGTGTGTGAGAGAGAGAGAGAGAGAGAACTTGGCAGGAAGTTGTCAAAGCAATCTAGAAAGACAAACGCAAAGCGATTCCTGAAACACAATCACCAGCCATTTGAAAGTCTCAAGGTATGTACGCTGAACTGAAACATGCTTCAGAAAGAAGTGGTCAGGTATCCACTCAGAAAAGGGCCAACAGAACCGTTCTGTTGTCTAGAGCAGAAGGGGCAAGCTGCAGCTCGCAAGATACCGATGGGTGGTGGGGAGCCCCCAGGTGGCTGCGCTCACAGTGTCATTGCCTTGTGGAAAGCCCCAGAATGCAATGCAGCCGAGTAGCTGCCATACTTGAGTTGAGATTCCATTTCTTTGGAGTCCAGACCTCTTTCCACTGTAGCCAGAGCCACAGATGTCTCTGAGTGACACCTCGGGCAATGTGGCAGTAGTTTATTCATGATTTCTCTCAATTCCATTTCTCTCTCTCTCTTTCCATTTCCATTTCTTTTTGTCTATTTTTCTTATTTTTTTAATTGTATTTTTTTCAGTGTTCCAAGATTCATTGTTTAGATACCACACCCAGTGCTCCATGTAATACGTGCCCTCCTTAATACCCATCACCAGGCTCACCCAACCTCCCTCCCCTCCAAAACCCTCAGTTTGTTTCTCACAGTCTACAATCTCTCATGGTTCATCTCCCCCTCCGATTTCCCCCCAACTACTTCAGCTTTCTTCACCCAATGTCCTCTTGAGTTATTCTTTATGCTCCACAAGTAAGTGAAACCATATGATAATTGATAATTGACTCTCTCTGCTTGACTTATTTCACTCAGCATAATCTCTTCCAGTCCCATCCATGTTGATACAAAAGTTGGGTATTCATCCTTTCTGATGGAGGCATAATACTCCATAGTGTATATGGACCACATCTTCTTTATCCATTTATCTGTTGAAGGGCATCTTGGTTCTTTCTACAGTTTGGTGACTGTGGCCATCGCTGCTATGAACATTGGGGTACAGATGGCCCTTCTGTTCACTATGTCTGTAACCTTGGGGTAAATACCCAGTAGTGCAATTGCAGGGTCATAGGGAAGCTCTATTTTTAATTTCTTAAGGAATCTCCACACTGTTTTCCAAAGTGGATGCACCAACCTGCATTCCCACCAACAGTGTAAGAGGGTTCCCCTTTCTCCACATCCTCTCCAACACTTGTTTCTTGTCTTGTTGATTTTGGCCATTCTAACTGGTGTAAGCTGGTATCTCAATGTGTTTTTTTTTTTATATTTTATTTATTTATTTGACAGAGAGAGAGGGAACACAAGCAAGGACAGTGGGAGAGGGAGAAGCAGGCTTCCCACGGAGCAGGGAACCCGATGTGGGGCTCGATCCCAGGACTCCGGGATCACGACCTAAGCTGAAGGCAGTCGCTTAACCCACTGCGCCACCCAGGCGCCCCTCTCAATATGGTTTTGATTTGACTTCCCCTGATGGCTAATGAACATTTTTTCATGTGTCTGTTAGCCATTTGTATTATTTCTTCTTTGAATGTTTGGTAGAATTCCTTCAGGGAATCCATCAGGGAATAATCTCAATCTTTTGGTATCAGTTGAGCCCTGATTTGTGACCCAGTAGATGGTCTATTCTGAAGAAAGTTTCATGTGCACTTGAGAAGAATGAGTATTCTGTTGTTTTATGGTAGAATGTTCTGTATATATCTATAAGGTCCATCTGGTCCAATGTGTCATTCAAAGCTCTTGTTTCTTTATTGATTTTCTGCATAGATGATCTGTTTTTTACTGAGAGTGCTGTGCTAAGATCCCCTACAATTGATGTGTTCATATCAATATGACTCTTCATTTTGATTAACAATTGCCTTATGTAGTTGGCTGCTCCTATATTGGGAGCATAAATATTTACAATTGTTAGGGAAATTAAAACTGGTTTATATATAGGGGTAGTATTGAATAGAGAAAAAGGATTACCTTGAAACTTATATCTATATGTACACCACAATCTACCACAGGCGGTGTGCACCCCCTGCCACCATCCCAGTAGTCGCCCGAGGCCCCTGCTTGTCTCTGCACCCCCATGCCACTAAAACAGCGAGCAATATTGGATCGGGTGAGCCTGAACCCTCATGACTGCCATTGCCAGGACTACTGTCTGGGGTCCATGCCCACACCCGGTGCACTCATCCCCGTTGGAGGCACGGGTCTCAGAAGGCTGTGGGCCGAGGGACCCAGAACAGAAACCATGCTCTCTCAGGCATGGGCAGGAGTACGCCCACAAATCATAAAATCATTTGGCTTTTACAATTCTTTCCTCAGAGTTTTTAGTTTCTAGGTCAAACTTACCTGAGTAACAATCAAATCTTAAAATATACATACAAGGATTTGTATTCAGTAACATCCATAAGTGAATAGGTTGCATTTTCCCAATTTGCTTATGTATTTTACTTTATAGCTTGGTTTCTGTTAAAACAGATTCATTTCTCTCAGAGCTGAGGCACCATCTAGTTGGTACCACTACCCTAAATATCTACTATTGGTTATTTACACAACCATTTCCCTTAGAGTGTTCACAGAAGACTATCTCCATCAGGTTAAGTTAATTAGGTGTGGAAGGAAGGAAGGAGAAGGAAAGAAAGAAAGGAAGGAAGCTGGAAGGAGGGAAGGTAAGAAGGAGAGAAGAGAGGAGAGGAGAGGGAAGGGGAGGGGAAAGGAGGGGAGGGGAGAGGAGAAGGGAAGGAGGAAGGAAGGGAGAAAGGAAGGAAGGGAGGAAGAAGGATGAAGGTTGATGTCCTAAATCACTCTCTTCCATCAATTCAGTGAACAACAAGAAGAGGACTGGGGATCCACAGGGGCCCACCTAAACTTGAGTTACAGCCTGCCTGATATTTTTAGTTTAAAAAGGGGATGTTTTCTTAAATAACTATCTTCTATAAACTAGTTAGGCAGTAGGACCATGGCTTAGTTAGTTCTGGCCGTTAGAACAAAGTGGGTTGCTTCTAAACAACAGAAATTTATTTCTCACAATCCTGGAGGTGGGAAGTCTTACATCAGAGTGCCCCATGGTTGGGTGAGGCCCCTCCTCCATCCTTTCGTTATATCTTCACATGGTGGAAAGGGCTAGGGAGCTTTTTTATGGGATTTCTGTTATAAGAGCGCTAATACTGTTCATGAGGGCTCCACTCTCATGACCTAATTACCTCCAAAAACTACCAAATACCATCACATCAGGGATTACATTCAGTATATACATTTTTTAAGCAACACAAGTATTCAGCACATACTAGGCCACTTCCCTTGCATAACTAAGGCTACTAGGAGTCTTTCCAGTAGGCTCAGACCAATGAGTAAACAAAATCAAATTAGAATGTGATGACAGTATTTTGTGCTGTTCAAATCTAATTCCATTGGAACACCATTATGAAATTAGAGCATGCTGACGGATGTGTAATGAAAGAAAAGAAAACCAAATCACGTCCAAATCTTCTGTAGTAAGCAAAAAACTTCTTGGCTTATTATTAATGCAGAATATATGCATTCCAACTCTTGGATAATAATAATAACCTGGAAATTCCTGTTCTCCAATTCCTAACCAGATCCTGGTCGAGTAAAATAGTGTTTGTGGAAAGACGTGCTGGCCAATCGGGCTCTAATAGTTTAGGTTTATTCCCCAAAATCAAGTTAGAAAATTTGAAAGATGCATCCTTTTTGACCATAATCATCCCTTCCAGAACTACTCTAAGTGACTTGAACACATCACACTGTCAGCTTACATGGAGAATTAACCCCAGAAAATTCATTTCATATTTACTGTATGTTAGTGGTTAAGGTCACAGGCTCTGGAGTTAAGACTGTGACAGTCCTTACTGGCTGTGTGATCTTGGGACAATTGCTTAACCTCTCTGAGCCTCAGTTCTTTATGTGTAAAATACGGATAGTAATGGTACATATCTTACAAGATACTGTAGGAATCAAGTGAGTTTACATGTACCAAGCACCTAAACAATGTCTGGCACATTATTCAGTGCTCAATAAATGCCAGGGTTATTATTATAATTGCAGGTAGGTTACTAAATATGGAATATTCTCCTTTGGAAAATTTTTGGGAGAAGATTCTTTTACCTCTGAGATTTAACAAAAAAAAGTGTTAGATTTCTCCATATTTCTACTATAAATTATCATATGAACTCTGAATTTTCCAACTGAATTGTATTTTATTCTTTTCCTTGGCTCCTAGAAATCTCAGATACCTGTAGGTCACACTGTAGAAACTGCAGAGAACACATGGTTTGCATTTCTACATAGAATTTTACTACTCTATTCTCTATAATCTCACCTAAATTTTTCCTTTACCCCAACCTTCTTGCCTATGTGTTTTTAACATTTGTATCCAAGGTATTTTTAAGTTGCTTCATATCTTTTGTGGAAACATATTGGAAACAGAATAAATTAAAAGTAGAGAAGTAATATATTAATTCTAACAAACAGCATTGCTATCAATAAAATATCTCCACACAAGCACAACTAAAAATATTCAGATGCCCCAGGAATTCTTACCATCAGGATCCCATATCCCCTTCTTTCTCACATGCAAAACAATCAGATATGCAAGAAGCTGGTTTTTATCACCAAGTGCACTTGTAACATCTAGAGAGAATGGGATTCTTTTCTTTTGCTCTTATCAAGGAAGATGTCTTGGAAATACCCTTGCCTACTCTCAATCCTCCATCTGGTCCCTGCCACCAATGCCCTGCTCATTGCCCACTATGGCTTGGGGTTCCCCTGTGAGAGCCACAGGACCCACCTGCTGTGATGAGGGGCCACTGACTCAACTGCTTTGGGAAGGGCTGAGGGGACCAGCAGGAAGGCAGGACTTGAACAACTTGGTAAAAGCCATTCAAGGGCAAGAGACAGAGGACATACATACATACATACATACATAACGATCGTGGCTTCTTCTGTACTTTCCTATTATATTTTCACACATCCATATTCTCACTTGTCTGTCCATCCAACCCCCTTGAGGTCGGAAGCCTGTAGATATCACTATCCTCTCCTTTACATAAAGGAAAGGTTAGGACTCAAGTTTGTGGTTGGACCTTAAGGCTAAGTATGCAGCACTTACCAGAAAATACGAAGAAAGACTAAGCCATTTCATCTATTCCGAGGGGCCTTATAGACTTATTATAAAGGCAATGCCAAAACATATGAAACTTAGTTATGGGGTGCCTGGGTGGCTCAGTCGTTAGGTGTCTTCCTTCAGTTCAGGTCATGATCCCAGGGTCCCTCTCCCTCTCCTACTCCCCCCACTCCCTCCTCTCTCTTGCTGTCTCTCCCTCTGTCAAATAAATAAATAAAATCTTTTTAAAAGAAAAGGAAAGAAACTCAGTTATATAAAAAGAAGTGTGATTTAGTGAAAAGAGAAAGATCACTGTTGGAGGAGTGGCCAGACAAACTTTATTAAGACAGTGGGACTTGAGCAGCCAAAGAGAAAGGTCAAAAGACGTTTGGATACATGAACGCATTAGCCCTGTGTACTGTCAGGGATGCAGTCTCTTAAAACAGGACAGCATCCATTGTATGAACTGCTACCATGTCTCTATGTGTCCATTCTTTCAACCTTTTCCTCACTGACACTCCTGTCCAGTCCTTATTCTAAGCCATACAGTGAGAGAGGAGGCTGGCTAAGCAGGCAGGGCCAATCCAGGGCTTCCTCACTGGAATCCACTAAAAAGCAGAGGAATTTGCACTGATAAGCATTTTACAGACTAAGATAGTCATGGAGACGTTTATCTCTCCACTCCTTCCTTTTTGCTTTGGAGCTTCTTGTCCTTCAGATCATGCCACTATTCCTGGTTTGGGCAATATTTTTCCTAGCAAGGAATATTTCTGGTTTCCTGAACCAGCACATTCTTGCCTAAAGTCTCCTTACTGCATCAGTCACCTCTTGATTCCTTATGCTATAGATCAAGGGGTTTAGCAACGGTGAAAAGAAGGTGTAGACAACAGACACTGCCCGGCCCTCTTCTGGAGAGTAGCTGGAACTGGGGCGAAGGTAGATAAGAGTGCAGCTCCCATATTGCAGGAGAACCACGATGAGGTGGGAGGAACAGGTGGAGAAAGCTGGGTGCTTTCCCTTAGCTGAATTCATCCTCAGGATGGTGGCCACGATGCAGCCATAGGAGAGGCAGATAAGGAGGAAGGGGACAGCCACGGCGGCCACACCAGTGGCATAGACAGCGGCCTCATACACACGGGTGTCTGCACAGGCCAGGCGCATGACTGCAGGCATGTCACAAAAGAAGTGGTAGATCTCATTGCGGCCACAGAATGGAAGGCGGCAGTTCAGAATGGTCAAAGGCAGTGACAACAGGAATCCCAGCCCCAAAGAACCTAAAGTCATCTGCCCACAGAGCTGCCAACTCACGATGAGGTTGTAATGCAGTGGGTGACAGATGGCCACGTACCTGTTACCTGTCGTAGGCCATGACAGCAAGCAAGACACAGTCAGATCCTCCAAGAAGGATGAAGAAGAACATCTGGGTCCCACAGGCAGGGAGAGAGATAAGCATCTGCCCCATGGAAAGGATGCTAGCGAGAGTCAGGGGAGCAATGTTGGTAGAGTAGCCAATTTCCAGCATGGCCAGAACAAAAAGGAAGAAGTACATTGGGGTATGGAGGGAGTGATCTCTCCAGATGGTGAGCCCAATGGTGATGTTTCCAACAAGACTTCCTAAGAACAATAGCAAGAGTGCCACAAATATGAGGTGAGCCACTGCTGGGTCTGTTGAGAAAGGGTGGAAGTAGAAGTAGACCACTCCTGTCTGGTTTTCCTCCTCCATTTACCTGGTACAAGGAAAGAAGTCATGGGAAAAGTGACTGTCCTTGTCCTTGAGCCTGGAACCTGTCCAGCCGTGTTAAAAACTCTGTCTGCAATCGCTGAGTAGTACTTATCCTCACAGCTTCCTTTGGAATCATGTTATCTCGCCTGGCCGCTGCTTTCTCTACTAGCTGTGTGACCTTGGAGAAGTCACAGACTTCACCACTCTCCTTCTAAACACGAGGAGGCAGAACACCCACCTCTGAGGTGTTACAATTAAATGAGATCCGTATCTGAAAGTACCAAGCCTAGTACACCCGGTAGGTTCACAATGGGGTTTCCTGTTTTCCTATTTCCATTCTTTCCCTGATCTATATATGAACACTCCTGATCATTCACACGTCTGTTTAGCACTCTGATTATCCAGTTACCACAACAACAACTTAAAAATACGTATTTAGGGGCACCTGGGTGTCTCAGTCGGTTAAGAGGCTGCCTTCAGCTCAGGTTATGATCATGGGGTCCTGGGATGGATCCCTGTGTCGGGTTCCCTGCTCAGCGGGGATCCTGCTTCTCCCTCTCCCTCTGTTGTACCCTCTGCTTGTGCTCTCTCTCAAGTAAATAAATAAAGAGTTAAAAATTTCATATTTATACAAAGAGCATATGATTCTCAGGTCAAGCCTAGAAGGCAGGCAATATAGGTGTTATCTTTGGCCAATAGAAATGTGGACCTGGAAGCCCAGATGAGTTAAATAGCTCACACAGCTACCCTCCTCAGTTAGGACTTTGTGATTGTATTTTTTCCTTCAACATTCAACATCCAATTTTTTTTGTTTTGTTTACCAAATGTGAACCCTACTCTTATTCTGTCTTCTTGCATAGGTCCACCTGAGTTTTTATGGTGTCTGCCCTGGATAGGTTTTAATGCCCTCCTACGGGGTTCACCCTCCACCCAACCCAACTTTTCATACTTTTAGATCCATCCCTCTTTTTTTTTTTTTCAGATTTTAGATATTTCTTCACAGCACTGGTGATTCACAGACATGTACCCCTGGGGATAAAAATACATTATATGTTTATTAAAAAATTAAAAATTTAATTAAAAAAAGATTTTAGATATTTCTTTGAGAGAGAGAGAACACAAATAGGGAGGAGGGACAGAAGGAGAGGGAGAAGCAGACTCCCTGCTAAGCAGGGAGCTCCACTTGGGGCTCGGTACCAGGACCCTGAGATCATAACCTGAGCCAAAGGCAGACGATTAATCAACTGAGCCACCCAGACACCCCTAAACCCCTCCCTCTTAAACAATTTCAAAATCATATTACTCCACATTGACTCTAAGCTTAAAAAGCAAAAGAACCTCAATTTTGTCAAATATATCTCAATAAAGCTGAAGGGAAAAAAAGCAAAGGAACCTCTTATTCTTACAGTATCATGTGCAATTATGACAGGCTGAGTCACAAAATATTTTTATAAGTGTAATTAGCATGACTCATGGGGTGGTATGGAAGTTCAGGAAATCACTCCATGAACATGCCTCACTGCCCCATCACACCACTCATATCTTTATTCCAAGTCACTAGGTCCTTAACATGACCTTTAAATTGCACTGAGTTTGAATTTGCTGCAAGGTAGGCTTGCACATGCATGCAAGTATTTTCTGGTGTTTGTGGAATTTTCAATTACGTTCCAATGGCCAAAGCTACAGAGCTCTCCTTGTATGGTTCTTCTCGGCCAGGCCAGGCCAAAAATACTGTTCTGATAAATTACAGGGGTGGGACAAAAATGGCAAAATAATTATCTTTGTTTTTTAACACGTGAGCCAGGTTTTAATATTATGTTTTCTTTGGGTTTGGATCCTAAGGATAATCCTCAATGCTGTTGACGATGTGGAGAAATGAGCCCTGCCAAGCTCGCTGACAGAGGGGTGAAGGGTTCGACACTTTGGGACAATGTCCTAACATGAAAATATTGGTGATATTATACTACACAGAAAATGAAATTTAAAAAGTTACAATCTCTGCACCACCGAAGAAACCCAGTCTTTGAATGATGAGCCTGAAAGATATTTTTCCTGTTTTATATTCTCCAAAATCCTATAATAAACGTCAAAACTCATCATCTTAATTACCAGCTTACAACGCGATAAAAAGAGAGACGAGCAGTATTGCCTTCAAACTGCAGAGGACAATATTTTGCAAATTTCCAGAGCAAAGTGAAGAATTTATACAGAATCTTTCTTCAGGGAGAGTATTTGCCTCATCACGATGGACCACCACAGTTTCGGGAAGAAAAGTGTCATCGCACAAATGCATTCAGTCCTTCTTCCGAGCCACTTGGGGTCAGTCATCCCCAGAATGAACGTGAAGGAAGTCTGTTGCTCCAGCCAGCCTGCTTTCCTTAAATGCCCGCATAGAACAGGCCCAGCACATCAGCAATTCCTGGGAAACAGCCCCAGTGAAGGAAGGTACCCTGGAGCACCACGCACAGCCTCGGGATGGCTGATGTGCGAACTTGAAACTGGCTCCTCTCACTCAGTGCACAGACCACCCACCCCCTCACTCTCCACTGTTCACTCTGGAGTCATCGGTGTACGTGCCCGTCCCCTTGGCCACGCAACACACATGCCGCTTCTATATTTCATCCTTACGCACACACTCACACACGATTTGCCAATGACAGACCCAACTCAACTTTTTAAAAAGTAGGTAAGCCAGACGGGCAAAAGCCAGATATCCTGAATCACAGCCGGGAAAACTGAAAAAAAGGAATAAGATGAAAATAGTAGCCAGTATGCATGGGGTGCCTGCTGATGTCTCCTGCATTAGAAATGAGAATGACTGGGGCCCCTGGGTTGCTCAGTCAGTTAAGTATCTGCCTTCGGTTCAGGTCGTGATCCTGGGGTCCTAAGAGGGTCCTAAGGGCTCCTAAGGAGCCCTGTTTAGGGCTCCCTGCTGAGTAAGGAGTCTGCTTCTCCTTCTCCCTTTGCCCCGCCTCTGCCTGGGCTCACTCTCTCTGTCTCTCTCAATTAAATAAAATCTTTAGAAAAATAAAATAAAATAAAATAAAAAACAAATACTAACTAACTTTTATTGGATGCCGGGTGCTATTCTAAGCACTTTCTGCCAATTAACTCATTTACTTCTCATAATAAACTTATGAGGTAGGTGCTATTATTTCTCTCTCTCTCTCTCTTTTTTAAAGGCAGGTGCTATTATTGACCTTGTTTTACAGGTGAGGAAATCAAGGTACAGATTTCAACCCCAGCCAAAAGGCTGAAGACTGCGTACGCTTAATCCCTGTCCCGTGTGACTTGTCAGGAGTGTGTCCCCACATTTGTCACCTTCGTGGTGAAGCATTAAACCTGTGGACTTGGGGCAGAATAAGGATTTGCTGTATTCCATCTCTAGGAGACCGTGCATCACCTGTTAGTTGGGAATCTTTAAAAAAAGAAAAAATTCAGGTACTGACTATTCCCACCGCTGGGAGTTAATTCCGAAGAAGCAAGCCAAAGGAACAAGGAAGTATTCACATAAAGCTATTTCAAGCAGTATTCTTCCTGTATCTAGAAGAAAGAAGCAAATCGCACAACTCAAAGGAACTAAAATGTCCAACAGTTAAAGAGTAATTAAATGTTACGGCATATGAATTCAGTGGTTTAGAAGGCTTTTGAAAAGAAAAAAGTAGAGAAGACAGTATTGGAAAAAAACAGGAAGTATAAATAGAGGGCTGTCAGTTTAAGTATGAACAAACAAGGCCAAGTAGCCTTCCCACTACAATCATAGGGCTGTGAAACTTTACAACTGGACCAAAGTCCTGAGAGACCATAGACAGTTATAAATATGTGTTGACAGAATGAGTATGTTTGCATGTGTTTTTGCAAAAATTTTTTTAAAGATTTATTTATTTATTTATTTGATAGAGATCACAAGCAGGCAGAGAAGCAGGCAGAGAGAGAGAGGAGGAAGCAGGCTCCCTGCTGAGCAGAGAGCCCAATGCGGGGCTCCATCCCAGGACCCTGAGATCATGACCTGAGCCGAAGGCAGAGGCTTTAACCCACTGAGCCACCCAGGCGCCCCACAAATTTTTTATACATTTGTCTAATCACCTAAACTTTTAAGTATTTTTTAAAAGATTTTATTTACTTGAGAGAGAGAGAACATAAGCAGGGGGAGGGGCAGAGGGAGAGGGAGAAGCAGACACCCACACACATGATAAGCAGGGAGCCCGACAAGGGGGCTCCATCCCAGGACCCTGAAGTCATGACCTGAACCGAAGGCAGATGCTCAACCATCTGAGCCACCCAGGTGCCCCTAAAGTATTTTTTAAATAAAAATGAGGGAACCCATCACCAGAGAGTCTTTTTCTAAACAAATGCCAAAACCTACCTCAGGCTGGTTGAGAATCACTGGGAGGGTAAGTTAGCAGAGGGCTCTTTAAACATTATTTCCTTCAGAGCTTGGCAACATTCCATATCATTTGGGGGCCTGGAGGCTGAGCTGCCAGTCTCCCGAAACTTCTCCCAAGGGATGCCAGAGCCTGAGGTTAACCAGGCCCTGTCTCTCCTTCACAAGACCCCTCAATGAGCCCATGTATCTGACACTATTTATTGAGCACCTACTGTGTCCTCTGGCACTGATGTGGAAAGTGGAGGTGGAGCCATGAACAGGAGAGAAAAAGCCCTCTACCTGGTGAAGCTTACATCCTCACAAGAAAGAACAGACAGGAAATAAGAAAATGTGTGTGTGTGTGTGTGTGTGTGTGTGTACACAGGTATATATATATGTGTACATATATATATATATAAAATATATATAATTGTAGGTAATGATAAGTGCATATGGAAGATATAGCAGAGTCATGGGGTGGGGGTGGGCAATTTCAGCTAAAGGACTCGAGGAAGACCCCTCTGGGAAAATGACTTGAATGGAGGCCTGAAAGTATAAACAAAAAGAACAGGTGCAAGATAACTACATTCTAGAAATCTGCTGTACAACTTGCCTATACCTAACAATCCTATATTGTACACTAAATAGATAAAGGGGATTTGAGGTACAAACTTCCAGTTATAAAATCATTAAGTCACAGGGATTAAAGTACAGCCTAAGGATTGTCGTCGGTAACACTGTAACCATTTTGTATGGTGACAAATGGTAATTACACTTGTGGTGAGCATTTTGTAATGTGTATAATTGTCGAACGACTATGTGGCACACCTGAAACTAATATAATATAATATAATATCAACTTCAATTGAAAATTTTAAAAATCAAAACAGATGAACAAATGGGAAGGGAAGGAATAATAAAATAAGATACAAACAGAGAGGGGGGGAAACCATAACAGACTCTTAACTATAGGAAAAACTGAGGGTTGCAGGGGGTGGGTGGGAGGATGGGGTAACTGGGTGTTGGCCTTAAGGAGGGCTCTTGATGTAATGAACACTGGCTGTTATATGCAACTGATGAACCACTAAATTCTATCCCTGAAACTTATAATACATAGTATGTTAATTAACGTGAATTTAAATTTAAAAAAATTTTTTGAAGATTTTATTTATTTATTTGACAGACAGAGATTACAAGTAGGCAGAGAGAGAGAGGAGGAAGCAGGCTCCCTGCCAAGCAGAGAGCCCGATGCGGGGCTCAATCCCAGGACCCTGGGATCATGACCTGAGCCAAAGGCAGAGGCTTTAACCCACTGAGCCACCCAGGTGCCCCTAAAAATTTTTTATTTATTTATTTATTTATTTATTTATTTATTTGACACAGAGAGATCACAAGGAGGCAGAGAGGCAGGCAGAGAGAGAGGAGGAAGAAGGCTCCCCACAGAGCAGAGAGCCCGATTCGGGCCTCGATCCCAGGACCCTGGGATCATGACCTGAGCCGAAGGCAGAGGCTTAACCCACTGAGCCACCCAGGCACCCTAAAAATTTTTTAATAATAAAATAAAATGACAAAAATATTTTAAAGGGTGGATTTCATATTAAGTATTCTTATCACAATAAAAAGTAAAATAAAATAATTTTTACAAGGTTCCTGAATGTGTAAAAATAAACAGAAGGGAAAAGGTATTCAGGGAGAAGTATTAGCACGTGCAAGGGTCCTGAGGCAGCAAATATTTGGCTGGTTTAGTGAAGCACAGAAACAGCGATGTGGGTGGATGGATGCAAAGGGGTCAGTAATGGTGAAAAAGGAAGGAGGAAGCCAGAGGAAGGTAGCTGAAATCATGAAAAAATATGAGGGCCACAGTAAGAAGTCTGGATTCCATTGTAAGTGTTATGGAAAACCACTAGAGGTTTTAAGGAGAGGGATATGCTGGTCCTTGTGTTGCAACTAGGTCACTCAACTATGATGCAGAGAACATACTAGAAGGGAAGAGAAGTCAGGAAGATGGTCAGTAAGCTCAGATGCCATGAGATGACTGGTGGTCCCAGAATCTAACTCACCCATCTCCTTCTGCCCTTCCTTCTCCCCCCTCAAGTATCAATTATATAGAGATCTTGCTAGATGTGAGGGAAAGATGCATAGTTCTCCTCTCCAACAGGTTACTTTATCTAACTGGCTTTATTAAAAAAAAATAAGTAGTTTGGATATTTCCTATTGCCCTCTGCATTTCCACAGGTTGTCAAAGGAAATTTGACCTCTAAAAGGTATTAATAGAGATGACAGTAAGTGGATACTTACTATGGGCACATTTTCTGCTAAACATGTCATGTGCCTTATTATCCATGATTACCTCTATTTTACAGATGATGAAACTGGGGCTTTCAGAGTAAATAATGGGACCAAAATTAGGTATCTTAAAACAGAGAAACCTAGAAATAGAATCTAATTTGAAGGATTTCAAAGCTACCCTCTAGACTCTGCAAAGAATACACTGGTATTCTAAGTGCGATACGGGAATCAGCAGAATCAGTATCAGCTGGGAGCTTGTACTAGTGCAGAATCTCAGGTCCCACCCCAGACCCCTTAACAGACAGAAGTCTTAAATTAAAATTTCTTACATTTTCTAAGTGTAAAATCGTATCATCTGAGACCAATTATTTCTTTTTCTTGTCTGACTGCATTATTTAGAACCTCCAAAAAGTGTTGATTAATCACGGTGATGGCAGCGTCCTGTCTAGCGCCTGATACTTTGTGAATGTGGTTTAATTATTCCACCATTTTAATGACACCTGCTATGAGATTTTAATAGAGTCGTTTTTACATGAAGTTATCAGGCTCTACACAAGGAGTCAGCAAGTTTTCTCTGTGAAGTCCCAGAAAGTGTGTGTTTTGGGCTCTGTGGTTCGTACAGCCTCTGTCACAGCTGCTCATCTTTGTTGCAGTCGTAGACAACAGGGGAATGAATAAGCACAGCTGCATTCCAATAAAACATTATTTGCAAAGAACAAACAGCCCAGAGATGTGACATGTAGCCAGCAGTTTGCTGATTCCTGCTTTAGGGACAGCATAGATTTGAATTTTAGTGCCATCACTTGCTAGTTACATTCCCTTGGGTGCGCTACTTGACATGTTGGTCCTCAGTTTCCTTCTCTGAAAGATGAGAGTAATAGTAGCACCTCCTTCATAATGTAATTATGCAGAGTAAGTGATACATGTGACATACTTAGAAGAGTTGCCTAGGTCAGAAGCAGCATTCAATAATGTAGACACAAGAGCAGAAATCTTTCCTGATTTATTCTCCTTTGTACTCCCAGGTCCTGGCACACAGTAAGCACTCAATAAATATTCACAGAACAGCTAAAAGCTAACTATAGTATATCTAAACAGTTTACTTCTATTCTTTTTTATTCAGAGCTTTTATAAAGCATCTCTGCTAAAGTCCATCAGATAACTTTTCTGCAGTTCTAAGCATAAATGTATTATTTGCCACTTCTTTTCAACCTAACACGGGAAGTCCTAGCCAAAGTAATTAGGCAAGAAAAAGAAGGAAATTCTGCTGTTTGTGAGAACACGGATAAACCAGAAAGATTTTGCTAAGTCCAGTAAACCAGACAAACACAGAGTCATAGCACTTTTATGTGGACTCTAAAAAAAGTTGAACTCCTAGAAACACAAAGTAGAGGGTGGTTATCAAGGGTTGGGGTGTGGGGAAATTGGAGAGATGTTGGCCAAAGATTACAAGCTTCCAGTTATAAGATGAATAGATTCTGGATACCACCTGTAACAACATGGTGACTATAGTTAATAAGAATGTATTGTACACTTGAAATTTCCTAAGTGAAGAGATATATTAAGTATTCTTACCACACACAATAAAGTAACCATATGAGGTAATGGATATATTATTTAGCTTGATTGTGGTAATCATTTCACAATGTGTACATATATAAAAAATCACATTACATACCTCAAATATATACAATTCGTATTTGTCAATTTCAGCTGGAACACAAAATATTGGGGATGAATATTTGAAAGTAAGATGAATGAAATCAGTAGCTCTCAACATTCTCTGCACCACACAAAATTTACGGTGGTTTCTCTATGAACCCCACAGTCAAAATTTTAAAGAGGAGCAGTACTATCATTCCCACTTTGCAGGTAAGGTAAGCAAGGCTTGGAAAGTTTAATTAACATACCCAAAGGCACACTCAGCCAGTGGCTGAGCCAAGGCTTAAATCCAAGTCTGTCTGAATTCAGACCTACTCTTTTAGCCTTCTTTTTCTTTTTTCAAATATTTTATTTATTTATTTGACACAGAGAGAGTATGTGAGCATACAAACAGAGGGAGTGGGAGGCAGAGGGAGAGGGAGAAGCAGGCTCCCCACTGAGCAGGTAGCCCAATGTGGGACTCGATCCCAGGATTCTGGGATCATGACCTGAGCCAAAGGCAGACACTTAACTGCTTAACTGACTGAACCACCCAGGTATCCCTCTTTTAGCCATTCTTTTATATATATATATATATATATATATATATATACACACACACACACACACATACATACATATATACATATATGGGGTTTGGAGACTATATACATATATATATATATAGTCTCCAAACCCCATGTTTTGAAATTACTACCTACAACTTTGTTTCAAAATAGGCTCCATGCTTAGCATAGAGCCCAATGCGGGTTTCAAACTCACAACTGTGAGATCAAGACATAAGCCAAGATCAAGAGTTGGACACTTGGGGTGGGGGGTGGGAGGTTGAGGGAGCCAGGTGGTGGGTATTATGGAGGGCACACATTGCATGGAGCACTGGGTGTGGTGTAAAACTATGAATTCTGTTATGCTGAAAAGAAATGAAATAAATAAAAAAAGAAAAAGGAGAATAAACAAAAAAAAAAAAAAAGAGTTGGACACTTAACAGACTAAGCCACCAGGTGCCCCCCAACTCTATCAAATAAACAAAAACACAAGTAATAATAATAACAATAATATAAAATCATCCCAGGAAAATATATTACATATGTTAGAATTTTGAAATATTAAAATTTCCTTGGAAAATCCATTAATAATCTCAAAGGGCCTTTGAGATATGGGGATCAGAGATGGTAATACTTAGATGACCTCTAAAATCCCTTTTCAAAGTTTTATTGTATAAAAAAATAATAAAAATAAAATAAAATCCCTTTTCATCCCGTAATTTTATGAATGACCTTTCTAAAAAGAAAAAGCTCTAGATGGTCCTTCATTTCTCCAGGAAACACTAAAAAAAAAAATCATATCTTTGGATGATGCTGAATGAAGCATCAGTCTTCATTAATCTCAACAAATATTACTAAAAGACTGACTACTGTCAGGATTTGGATGGTTCAATACAGAACACCCAAGTAGATGGTGAGTGAAGAGAAGAGTGTATGACGTATGGAACAGAAGATACTTATTAGTGATCTAACAGAAATGTCAAATAGTGAATATATAAGTCTGAAGTTCAAGGACAAGATTAGCTGGAAATAACACATTTAAGAATTATCAGCCCGTTGCTTGTATTTAAAGCCAAACAACTAAATTGAATCATCTGGGGGAAAAAATGTAAAAAGAAAAGAGGACCTAGGACCGAGACCCAGCTTGAGTGGAAGTTAGGGAAAAAGAAGAAACCAGCAAAGTAGACCAAGAAGGAATATCAGAAATATAAAGTAAAATTAGGAAGAATTAATTTTCCAAAAGTAAAGAGAGCAGGAGATATTGCAGAATATGTCCTACCCCCTAAAAAAGGAAAAAAAGAAGGAGGAGGAGAAGGGGGGAGCGGGAGGGGGAGGAGAAAAAGAATGCTGCATGTAGAAATTAACTTTTTAAAAACACGATTTCAAGGTGAGTCAAGTGAGAATAATAATTTTTCTTTCCCCCAACTCACCATATCACTGAATTTATCAACAAGTTACTAAAAGACAATCCCCAGGGAAGATGTACCAATGGGATAAACCTGATGCAATTTTAATTCTTAAGAAACACTGTATTTAATCTTGTTGCTTTATGCCTCCCAGGCAGACCTCTGTCATCTCAGGGGACCAAGAATGTCCCTTTAGCCAGATTAGTTATGAATATCCTTATTTGGCGATAATTTCGAGTCTGAATGTCAGGGGAACTTCAAAGACAGGTTTTAGGCTACAGGGATGTAGTAGTAAAGCCTAGATGTTACCTTATACAAAGAAGAAAAGGGCAGGATGGAACATGCCTTCAAGCTAAGAGTTGATTAGATAGGAATCGGTTGAGTTTGAGACGTATTTTAACATAGTGCCCTGAATCAGTGAGGTATGTGAAATCTAGAAGTGGTGAGCATCCCTGCCCAGGGATCTTCTGAGGACAAAAGGACCTAGGGGCAGACTCCAGGGTCCTCAGGGTTTAGCAAAGGATCCAAGTATATCTTGCAAATGCTTGCAGTCCACATAAGCCCAGTATAAGGTAAGAATTTCTGCCCAGACTCCAGATTTGAGATTAGGAAAATCCCTAGTTTATAATTAGGTCAAGCTTTGTGGTAGGTACTGGCCAGGGAAGAGAAACTACGGATGGAACTTTTCACAGAAAGAGTCAAAGTTCAGTTCCTACTCAGAACCAATGTTTTATACCAGATGGTTTAAGGGGAACTCAAGAACTCACGCCGCAAAATTCATGCTCTTCAAATTGATGAATGGCAAGAAAGAGGTTCGGTCCAAAATGGTCGAGGAATCATACTCTACATCAAATTAAGAGTTCATTGCTAAGTAGCACTGAAACATACAGATGTCAGTAGTTTAAAGGCTTTCTCTAGTTTAAAAAAATCCATCATTCCAAACTTCCAACTTACAGAAGCTAAAAAAATTAGGAAACATCTATTACAAAAGGAATAACTAGGAGATTCCTTCACATCAAGAATCTCCCTTATATGTTCAAAAATAATTCTAGTTACATGCAGTTTTTCAAAAAACGTTATTTCAAAAAAGAGAGATATGCTTGTGCTCCCTGGGCATGTTGTTCTTTTACATAAGGTACTTTTTTTTTTTTACATAAGGTACTTAAATGAATTTAACTTTTACTATTTTTATTGCTCTCAATTTTCAGCTCTTTGAACATTGGCTTCTCTCATTCTGTACACTTTTCCTTCTTCCACTAGACACTTGAGCTATGCCTTACATAGAGTAGAGCCTTGACAAATATTTTTAAAGGATTTATTAAAGTAAATATTGTTGATTAAATGCGTAGTTGATGAGGAGGTAGACAAGAAGGAGCAAAAAGGAACACGAGAGATCACAAATTAGGGGACTGAGCATTAACTTTGCAATGAACTGAGAAAGGCTTGTGGCACATCATCTTCCAATGAAATAGTTTTGTTGATAAGGGTCAATTAGAATTTAAAAAGTTTTCTCTCTAGGACACTTACCATTCAGCTTCACAGATAGTGCATTGCTCAATGATGATACAGTTTATTTGAATGCTAGAAGCTTACACTTGCTTCTAAACTGACATAGAAATTAAATTCTACCTTGCCATTTAACAGCTGGAAAAATCAGATAGAATCCTGAATTTCTTCGTCTGAAAAAAATATAGACAATAAAGGTCCGTGTTGAATATTGTCTTTTGACCTGTTAAAAAGGACCACTTCAGTGAAATGATGCCTTTAAAATGATTAGCACAGTGTACCAGGGCCCAATAAATGTCACCCACTGGTATTCAGAAGGAGAATAACTTTTTGTCACATGCCTGAATATCTCATTTGACATATTCAAAATATGTTTGTGAAAGTATTGTATTGAACCATGTGAAATTGCCTGTATGCTACCATTATTGGCTTTCAGAAACAAATTCCATATGACTCAATGTGTTAACAATAAATCAATATCACATTGGTGCTCCTTCTTACCAGATGCTACTGCCAGGAAATTCTCACAGAAGTTTCTTCCAGAAAGTAGGGAGTCTCTTCAGACATCTAATCTCTTCAGGTATATAGATGCATACAAAATTTGAATTTCATTTTATGAATGTTTATGAATTCATAATAAATATATGAAATTCATGTATATTCAAGCATATAGAAAATGTTATTCAAGAATGTCTTGTAAGGATGAATATACCTTTTGTTTGGATACATCTGATGTTGGAACATTTTCTTTGATTAGGTAGGAATAGACCTTACAGCTTGTATGAGCATCTCCAAAAGCCACAAATACTTGTGCTCCAGACAGGGCTGTTGCCCTGTGAATAACGGTTATAACATTGTTCTTCTCTGTTTCTCCCACAATCAACACAGCCGAGCTAAGAGTTCACCTTCCTCTTCAGGTGAGTCTAATTTTGTGCTATGTTCAATACAATGCCATGGAAGTCAATTAGACCAGATAAACCCAAAGCCAAGACATTTTATGTAAACTCTCTTAGCTCTAACAACTTATGAAAACAACTTAACAACTTATGAAAGAGTGGTCATTCTTCATTCTATTTAAAGAGGGATTTCTGCAATATAAGGTGACACAAGAAACTAGAAGTGGAACCAGATGTGACATAAAATCTTTCCCAGAAAATATCAGATAGACCTGCCAGGAATTTTACCCATTCAGCAATTTAAATCTTTTTCAGTTTCAAGATAGATAATGAGGGGTACCTGGGTGGCTCAGTGGGTTAAGCCTCTGCCTTCAGCTCAGGTCATGATCTCAGGGTCCTGGGATTGAGCCCCAGGTTGGGCTCTCTGCTCAACAGGGAGCCTGCTTTCCTCTCTCTCTCTGCCTGCCCCTCTGCCTACTTGTGATCTCTGTCAAATAAATAAATAAAACCTTTAAAAAAGATAGATAATGAAAGGAATCAATGAATCGATATACGTTATTGAGCAGTTAATATGTGCAAGACATTCCAGTAGGCTCTTGTACAGACATAATTTCATTTTCACTTCACGGCAACCTTGTGAAGAAGTGAGGTGCTATTCTGAACAAATGGGGTCTTAGAGAGGGTAAGTGACTTAGCGAGATCACAAAACTAGTAAGTAGCAAAGCTGGAATTTGAGTACAAAACATTTATTCCAATATAGCCTACTTTCTACCATCTTTCCTGGAAGCATCATCTCCCCCAAATTATATGCTTTTTTAATATATGCATTGTCCTAAGATTGTTTGGTCATATAACCAAAGAGTCAGTTTACTGACTTAGTTAAAAGACCACTTTTTAACCACATTTTCTCCCTGTGTTATAAATGCTGTCTACAAATTAAATTAAATCAAATTGAGTGAAACTGACAAGGGAGGAACAAGTGTTTTAAACAGAACAAGAATAAGGGAAAATCTAGCCAACAGTCTTGTCCCTATAACTCCACAGATGGCATCTCAATCATCTTTGCATCCTCTACAGTACCTTGTATATTTAAATTATGAATTAGAAAAGGACCCACCTGTGGGACCTTGGACAAATCCAGCAACCTTTTCAGAAGAGATAGACTTGATCACTTGGCAGTGCTCTGATTCTCTGGGCATCTGTGACCTTCTGTGGGCCACTAGTCAGCTTGGACAGGAATTACATGAAGGACAAAGAACTCATGGAGCCACGTTCTTCATTGCATGATGGTAACCAGTCTCAGATGATAAACCATCTTTCCAAAGACTAGCTATCCCCTGGGAGTTTTCTCTGAGCCACACTTATCTTAGAAAATGTTGACTACTACTTTAGTTGTTTTCTTTGGAATAATAAGGGAGGAGCTATTCCAAATCAGAGTTGTAATTTTGGGAAGTTTGGAAAATTATTTTTCATTGGGTAATAGCCAATCCATGGCCTAAATCAGTACATCTAAAACTTTTCTACTTAAGTACTAATTAATCAGCAATAGAGACAATTTACATTCCTAAGGACCTGGTGTACAACCACAAGTAAGAAATTTCATGGAAATCTTTTTATCCCCCCAAATTCATGCAGATCTTCCTTTTAGGCACACATCTCCAGTTTCTTTTATATGAAATGATTTTCCAAGAACCTTCAACTTACAAGAGACCTTTTAAGAAAGCTGCACCATGTTGATCCTGGGACTTCATTTTGTCCTGGACACAGTTTTGTACCCTGTAGACTCTAGAATGTACACATTCTGGTTTAGGAAGCATGCATAGACCTAAACAACCACCCCCATCACTCCAGATTTATATAAAGAATTGTCAGCAAAGCATTCCATTATTTGTTTGCACGATGCCTAACATTTACTTTAGTATTTTGGCATCATATAGAAGGAATATCTGAAAGTTCCAGACCATCTTTTGAAATGTGCCTAATTGGTTTCTTCTTTGCATTAACAAAAGCATTTCGTTTTTTTTTTTAAGATTTTATTTACTTATTTACTTGACAGAGATCACAAGCAGGCAGAGACGGGGAAGAAGCAGGCTCCTCACTGAGCAGAGAGCCCGATGCAGGGCTCGATCCCAGGACCCTGAGATCATGACCTGAGCCGAAGGCAGAGGCTTTAATCCACTGAGCCACCCAGGTGCCCCAACAAAAGCATTTCATAGAACCTAAAGTTGATATAGCTTAGAGATAGAACCTAACTTATATCTTCATCTTGTCACAACGCAGAGATCACAATGAGTGGGGAACTTTTGCATAAAGAAATGAAAAGACTAGATAGACAGTATACTGGATAATTCAGTACTTGGATTTCTTTTTTTTAAGATTTTATTTATTTGACAGAGAGAAACACAGCGAGAGAGAGTGAACACAGGCAGGGGGAGTGGGAGAGGGAGAAGTAGGCTTCCCTCCCAGCAGGGAGCCCGATGTAGGGCTCAATCTCAGGACCCTGGGATCATGACATGAGCCTCCCAGGTGCCCCAGTACTTGGATTTCTTATTCAGGACCCTGGATTTCATGGTATTTCTCTATGTTTAATTTCCTCTTCCCTTTTCTAGACCTTATAATAAAATGAAGCCAATGCAACGCATGCATTGCATTTAGACACAAGTGCTTTGAGGAGATCTGGTGGGCTGATGTCCAAGAGGTTAGGTGGACTTCCTGTGCCCAAGGAGGTGGTAAGCAAGAAAAAAAAATGAACAAAAGTTGCCATTGGGACTTTTCATCTCTAGTGTTCTTATGAAATGAGTTATTCATTTGTATCACCCGCATAGGTTTGGTTCAACCCAAAGCTATTGTGTTGGTTTTGGGACTAGACTCTTAGCCACCAGAAGGCAGGAGACTAAAACTGTAGGCTCCTATGAAAACTCTTCAGGTATCACTCAGGACCCTGAGTCCTGGGTCACAGAGGACCTTCTCTTTGTCCCCATGCTATTTCTTATGGAGGATGAATTAAGCCACTCTCCCTCCATCTTGACCCAAATATCATAGTTTTTTTTTAAGATTTTATTTATTTGTTTGACAGACAGAGATCACAAGTAGGCTGAGAGGCAGGCAGAGAGAGTAGGGGAAGCAGGCTCCCTGCTGAGCAGAGAGCCTGATGCGGGGCTCGATCCCAGGACCCTGAGATCATGACCTGAGCAGAAGACAGAGGCTTAACCCACTGAGCCACCCAGACACCCCCAAATATCATAGTTTTTAACCAAACCCTTTCTTTCTGCTCCTTATAAAAGAAAGAAGGGAGGGCCACCTAGGTGGTGTAGTCACCTGCAATCACCCCTGAAGCTCAGGTTGTGAGCCTTAGGGTAGTGATCTCAATGTTGTGAGATCAGGCCCCTCGTGGGGCTCCACCCTCAGCGTGGAGTCTGCTAAGATTCTCTCTCCCTCTCCCTCTGTCCCTCCCGCTCATGCTCTCTTGCTCTCTCTCTCAAATAAATGAATACATCTTTTAAAAAAGTAAAAGAAATGAGGGAAATTCTTTTTGTTGCATTGTTAGGGGCAGAATTTACTAGATAAAACAATCATCTAGATTGTAATTATGCCTCTCAAGTCTGAAAATAATGTAATCTAATGTTTTTGGTCTCATATCTTAGGTGCTCTTTTTACCATAGGCCATCTAGAGTTCTACCTATGTCTGAAATATTATCAAATAACAGGCCACTTGGGAAATCTGAAGTAGTATATAGGGAAGCGGTGTAGTATGAACCTAGATTAAACATAAGACTTCTGTGGTCAAGAAGATGGTGTTAAATCCTGGCTCTCCCACTTTCTACCTGTGTGACTCCAAGACATTTCCTAGCCTCTTTGAGCCTGTATTCAACTGAAAATAGGGTGATAATAGTACAGGCTTCCTAAAGTAGTTTTGTGTAACAAGTGAACGAATGCACATAAATCATTTTTCACCATGCCTAACGCTTAACATGGAATAAATGACCATTTGTCATAAGATACCTTGTCCTCAGGGAACCTAGGATATAATTTGGGAAAGGACCAATAGATACAGCAAAAGACAGTGTATTAGCACTAAGATCATAACACTGAGCAATGCAGAATTTCAGAGAAAGGAGAGAGAGATTTAAACTGGAGTGGCCTAGGAAGATGTTATAAAAGAAGACCATGACCAAGAATTTAAAAGTTGGGCAAAAGAGAGATTAGATTTCTAAATGGAAGGAGAACAGAAGTATGTGAAACAGGAAGGGGAATGATGGAGAAGAGGCCATTGAGTAGACCATATGGTATATGACAGGGGTAATTGGGGTCATAGTGGCATTAGCCTCAAACAGTCATGTCCAAGAGAGACTGGAATAATAAGCAGAGGAGCATGAAGGTTGTCATGTAAGCAACAAGGGGCACTGAAGCATATGGGTAATGTGATCATGGAGAGCAGGATGGACGATGAATGGAAGAGGAAGGAAACAGGAGAAGAGATAGGAGGTTATCACAAGAATCCAAACATCCGATAGCAATGGATAGGACAGACTGGGGCAGTGGAAAAGGACCAAAGAAATAGATATGAGAAATTTTTGTAGGACAAATGATTAGTATTTAGAAACAAATTGGGTAAAGGAAAGGAGGCAGGATGAGTCAATAACATCTCTCTGTGTTGAGCTAAATTGCATTTTGTGCTATATTATCCATGTAGCAGGACCATGGCTCTCTTTAAGTTATAGCATACAGCTAATGAAACTTTTCTAAGATGTTTTTGTTTCAAGTTTCACATAATGAATTAAAGCCCTATTTTATCTATTTTGTAACTTTGAACTTTAGATTGACTTTACTCATTAATTCGTTCAGCAAATACCCGTTGGAAAGCTTTCTACATCAGACACTGTGCTAGGCACCAAAATCAAAGCCAAGAGCATCCAAATCCCCACTGTTGAGGATTTCTCGGGTTTTGTATTTGAGGGTAGAGTTGGAAAGGTGAGGGATGCCAAACACGTGCATTATAATGTTCCATGATCTGCACCAACATGAAAGTGTATGCTCTAATAATGAACAGTGGAGTGCAAATGCATCATATGGCATGGGAGGGGCCTAGAGATGCATGCCATTTTTCCTTTTCCCAGATCAAATACACTACCCATGGAAGAAATAAATAAAACGTCAAAGATACAGTTCTTCTTTCGTCCATTCTCCACTGACCCTAAGATCCAGATGGGGATTTTTGTGACTTTCCTGGTGATGTACCTGGCCAGCCTCAGTGGAAACACCACTGTTGCGGTCCTTGTCCAGATCAACCACTCCCTCCACATCCCCATGTACTTCTTTCTGGCTAACCTGGCAGTTCTGGAAATCTTCTATACATCTGCTATTGCTCCCCTGGCCTTGGCAAACCTCCTTTCAATGGGCAAAACTCCCGTTTCCATCCCTGGATGTGGGACCCAGATGTTTTTCTTCGTCTTCTTGGGTGGAGCTGATTGTGTCCTGCTTGCAGTCATGGCTTATGACCGGTTCGTGGCAATCTGTTATCCTTTAAGATACACCTGCATCATGAGCTGGCCCTTGTGTGTGGAGCTGATAGTAGGGTCCTTGGTGCTGGGGTTCCTGCTTTCACTGCCACTGACTATTTTAATCTTTCATCTCCCATTCTGCAACAACAATGAGATCTACCACTTCTACTGTGACATGCCTGCAGTCATGCGCCTGGCCTGTGCAGACACACATGTTCACGAGACTGCCCTGTATATCATCAGCTTCATCGTCCTAAGCATCCCCCTGTCATTAATCTCCATCTCCTACGTCTTCATTGTGGCAGCCATTCTACGGATCCGGTCAGCGGAAGGGCGCCACCGAGCCTTCTCCACGTGCTCCTCTCACATCTTAGTGGTCCTCCTGCAGTATGGCTGCACCAGCTTTATATACTTGTCCCCCAGTTCCAGCTACTCTCCTGAGATGGGCCGGATGGTGTCCGTGGTCTACACCTTCATCACTCCCATTCTAAACCCTTTGATCTACAGTATAAGGAACAAGGAACTGAAAGATGCCCTAAGTAAGGCACTGAGGAAGTTCTAGGTAGGATGATCCCATGACGTATTGAAATTGGATGTTTTAGAGAGTGAGTGGGATGCTGTTAATAACTATGCTGAGACAACATGAGCCAGGAATGTCCTCAGCAAATTGAAGCATGGCTTACTATTCTAGGACAACTGGAAAAGATGAATGCTACTGTGTAATGGACATAAAGCTGTATCGTGGAGGGCAGCCTGATGACCTGGGCATGGATGGACAAGCATCAACACTTATTGGACACCTGTTATCTGCTAGGCACTTCCTGTGTGTTATCTCACTTAGCCCAAAGTAAGGACCATAGTCTTCATGTTTTAGAAAAGGAAACAAAAATGACTAAAAAAGATATATCCAGGATGACAGCACAAGTATTTAAAAATCTAGAGGTACCTGGGCGGCTCAATCAGTTAAGCATCTGACTCTTGATTTTTGGCTCAGGTAATGGTTTCAGGATCATGAGGCTTAGTCTGCAACATGGAGCCTGCTTAAGATTCTCTCTCTCCCTCTCTCTCTCTGCCCCTCCCCTCCCTCTCTCTCTCCCTCCCTAAAAAATAAAAAATAAATAAATAAAATAAATTAAAAATAAATAAATATCTAAATACTAAGTTATCTTCACACAATAATATTGGCTGAGGAGGCCCTGAATGGCAAGACAGAGACAGAGACAGAGACAGAGACAGAGACAGAGAGAGAGAGAGAGAGAAGGCTTTTCAGTTGGCCAAAGGAAGGAGGACCTTTTTTTTTTCTTTCCTTCTTTTTTTTTACATATTTTTGTTTTGTTAACCAAAATGAAAACTCGTGATTATGTTCATGACTTTTCTTTTTCTTTTTCTTTCTTTTTTTTTCCACATATTTATTTACTTTTACCTTTTTTTCAGTGTTCTAAGATTCATTGTTTATACACCACACCCAGTGTTCCATGCAATATGTGCCCTGCTCCATCCCCACCACCATGCCCACCCATCCCCCACTGCCCTCCCCTCCAAAACCCTCAGTTTGTTTCTCACAGTCCAGTCTCTCATGCTTCATCTCCCCTTCCAATTTACCCCAGCTCATTTTTCCTTTCCTTCTCCTAATGTCCTCCATGTTATTCCTTATGCTCCACAAGCTAGTGAAACCATGTGCAGTCAAATGCTCTACCACTGAGCTATACCCCCTAGTGAAACCATGTGATAATTGACTCTCTCTGCTTAACTTATTTCACTCAACATCATCTCCTCCAGTCCCATCCATGTTGACACAAAAGTTGGGTAATTGCCCTTTCTGATGGCTGCATAATATTCCATTGTGTATATGGACCACATCTTCTTTACCCATTCATCTGTTGAAGGGCATCTTGGCTCTTTCCATAGCTTGGTGATTGTGGCTATTGCTGCTATGAACATTGGGGCACATGTGGCCCTTCTTTTCACTACATCTGTATCTTTGGGATACATACCCAGTAGTGCAATTGCAGGGTCATAGGGTAGCTCTATTTTTAATTTTTTGAGGGATCTCCATACTGTTTTCCAAAGTGGCTGCACCAACTTGCATTCCCACCAACAGTGTAAGAGTGTTCCCCTTTCTTCACATCCTCTCCAACACTTGTTTCCTCTCCTGTTGATTTTGGCCATTCTAACTGGTGTAAGGTGAAATCTCAATATGGTTTTGATTTGAATTTCCCTGATGGCTAGTGATGATGGTCTGTTAGTCATCTGTAGGTCTTCATTGGAGAAGTGTCTGTTCATGTCTTCTGCCCAGTTTTTGATATGATTATCTGTTTTTTGGGTGTTGAGTTTGAAGAGTTCTCTATTGATCTTTATTGAGTTTGAAGAGTTCTTTATTGATCTTTATTGATCTTTGCTTGTAGGGTCATTTGCTAATATCTTCTCCCATTTCATGGGTTGCCTCTTTGTTTTGTTGACTGTTTCCTTGGCTGTGCAGAAGCTTTTTATCTTGATGGAGTCCCAAAAATTCAGTTTCACTTTTGTTTCCTTTGCCTTATCAAAAAAGAGAATTTCAGACCAATATCCTTGATGAAAATGGATGCCAAGATTCTCAACAAGATCCTAACTAATAGGATCCCACAGTACATTAAAAAGATTATCCACTATGGTGAGTGCTGTGAAGTGTGTAAACCTGGTGATTGACCTGTACCCCTGGGGCTAATAATACATTATATGTTTATAAAAGTAATAAAAAAATATTATCCATCACGACCAGGTAGGATTTATCCCTGGGATGCAAGTGCTGTTCAACATTCGCAAATCAATCAATGTGATAAAACAAATCAATAAGAGAAGAGAGAAGAAACACATGGTTCTCTCTATTGATGCAGGAAAATCATTTGACAAAATATAGCATCCATTCCTGATCAAAACTCTCCAAAGTATAGAGATAGAGGGAACATTCCTCAACTTCATAAAATCTATTTATGAAAAACCCACAGTGAATATCATTCTCAATGGGAAGGCTGTCTGAGATCAGGAACATGATAAGGATGTCCACTCTCACCACTATGAACATAATACTAGAAGTCCTAGTCCTCGTCTAGTACTCAACATAGTACTAGAAGTCCTAGTAACACCAATTGGACAACAAAAAGAAATAAAAGGTATTCAAATTGGCAAAGAAGTCAAAATTTCACTCTTCACAGATGACATGAAACTTTATATGGAAAACCCAAAAGACTCCACACCCAAACTACTAGAACTCATACAGCCATTCAGTAATGTAGCAGCATACAAAATCAGTGTTCATGACTTTTAAAAGAGCACCCCAGCAATAAAAAGGGTAATAGTAATGGAGGAAAATGTTATTTAATTTAACAAGTGAAAATATAGGAAAAGAAGAGTTGAACCTTGACTCCCCAAGAATCCCTTCTACAGCATCTCAGTGTTCCAGACTCTGCTTGAGCTTCCAAAGAGAAAGATCATTCACTTGTAAGACATCACATTCCCTGTTGGACAGTTCTGGTTGTCAAAATACCACATACTTGTTTGAGCTAAAATCCATCTACAAGCGACTTCCTCCCACTGATTCTATTTTGGCCCTCTAGAGATTTCTTCTCCTTGACAATTCTTCCAAGTACTAGAACAGATTTTGTATCTTATTTAAGTCTTTAGTCTTCTTTTCTCTAGAGCGAATATTTCATCAGTTTTCTCTCCAAGAGATCATATTTAAATGCTCTCACACCAGTCACCTTCTAAATTTTCCCTAACTCCATATCCTTCTACAAATTTTCACCCAGAAATAAACACAATGCAGTGGGAATATCTTGTTCTGGGGAACTGTTACTTTTCATGACCTATAAACTACATTTCTATCAATTCACCTTGATCACTTTAGCCTCTCATAAATTTGGTATCAAATAAAATCTCCATATCATTTCATTTGACTTTCAATTTTGCCTGATCACAATTCATTTTACTAATATATATGTAGGACTTTTTTTGAGAAAGAGAGAGAGAGAGCATTCACATGTAAGTGGGGGTAGGGGTGGAAGAACAGAGGGAAAGAGAGAATCATAAGCAGGCTTCACACCCAGCTCATCAGTCCAACATGGGGCTCAATCTCACCACCGTGAGATAATGACATGAGCTGAAATCAAGAGTCAGACACTTAAACAAATGAGCCACCCAGATGCCCCTGTAGGACTTTTCATCTAACACTGATATTGGTTTATTGGTTTGGGCCAAGTGATCCAAACTGCCACAGTCTGCTTCAGGATTTTATTCATCATAGTTTTATGACATGATCAAAATTACAATCATATTTCATTTCCTTCATCCAAATCATTAACCAATATCCAGAATAAAATACAAGTGAGCATCTATAGTCCTCCTATTTGGGAATTGTTGTCCAGCCAGCTAGAAATATGCTCAGTTAATACCATGGTGATACACTTTCACAATTATGACCCCACCCCCAGCGGATCCATGCCTCTGGGTGGCCCCTTTCCCCCATGGTTATGTGACTTGCTTTGGCCAATGGGACAATAGCAAATATATTGCAAGCAGAAACTTACTCTTTTGGTATCTGTCCCCTCTTGCTGCCCGGTGACTGCCACATGAAGAACTCAGGGCTAGGATAACACCTAGAGATAGGCTATCAAGAAGGTTCCCTAGACCAACCCCAGGTGATCCACCAGATGATGCAGTCACATTGGTGATTCCAGCAAAATAACTACCCAGCTGAACTAGCTAAAATGCTGACCCACAGAAACATGGACAAATAAAATGATAGATATTGTAAGCCATTAAGATTGAAATGGTATATTTTGCAACAAAAAATAACCAATTCAGGGCACCTGAGTGGCTCAGAGGGTTAAGCCTCTGCCTTCAGCTCAGGTCATGATCTCAGGGTCCTGGAATGGAGCCCTGCATTGGGCTCTCTGATCAGCAGGGAGCCTGCTTCTCCCTCTCTCTGCCTACTTGTGGTTTCTGTCAAATAAATAAATAAAATATTTTTTAAAAATAACCAATTCACCATCCAATCTGTAATAAACCATCTCCCCAAGAAGAATATCATGAAAAGTCTATCAGATCTTCTCATACGATCAAAATACACTACCATAGTGATATAAATCTAATCATTGAAAAGCTTTATTTTAAAAGTAAAGTGCAGGGCACCTGGGTGGCTCGGTGGGTTAAAGCCTCTGCCTTCAGCTCAGGTCATGGTCCTGGGGTCCTGGGATCGAGCCCCACATCAGGCTCTCTGCTCAGCGTGGAGCCTGCTTCCCCCTCTCTCTCTGCCTGCCTCTCTGCCTGCTTGTGATCTCTGTCTGTCAAATAAATAAATAAATAAATAAATAAATAAATAAATCTTAAAAATAAAGTGAGTTTGGCATGATTTATCTTGGGTCACTTCATATGGGTTCTTCTTAGTAATCACCAGGCTTTTCAAAATGCCTATAAATTATCTGTTCAATCACGTGTTTCCAGAATTTTACTAGGGACTTGCACTGAGATGGCTGTCTTATTGTTTTGAAGCCCACTGGTAGTTTATAAATTTATTTTATGTCTTCATCTAAATGGAAAAAAATTCAATAGCTGTGAGTGCCTTGGGAGTGGAGAATATGCAATTTATCCTTGAATTTCCAGCATCTAGTGCAACGGCTAGCATTTATTAGACTCACCTGATTTATTATCAAGAGATAAATTACATCTAGGAAGAGTGTCTTGCTGCTCATAAAAATTGTATGTTCTTTATATAAAGGGGTTGTGTTCTACCCTTTTTCTACCATTTGTATCCTTCAATGTTCCTTTAGCAGTGGTGGTACTCCATAAATATTTGTGGAATTAAACAGGACTTCCTTTGGAGATAATTTTTTTCTGGTTTTCAGAATTTTTTAATATTACTGATAAATGTATTTTTTTAAGATTTTTTTATTTATTTATTTGACAGACAGAGATCACAAGTAGGCAGAGAGGCAGGCAGAGAGAGAGGGAGAGGAGGAGAAGCAGGCTCCCCGCTGAGGAGAGAGCCCGATGCGGGACTTGATCCCAAGACTCTGGGATCGTGACCTGAGTTGAAGGCAGTGGCTAAACCCACTGAGCCACCCAGGTGCCCCATAAATTTATATTCTTATTAAAAACTTTTCTGAAATATTTATTGCTAGTAGTCATTTATTAATGCCTTACTTGATTCTATATCTGTAAGCCCTATGTTCCCTAAGACTTACATATAATAAAAAAATACAAATGGGAACTATAAAATATCCATCTGAAGGAAGTGGGTAGCTATTATTACTGCATATTAAAAGATCATATACTTTGATATATTTAACCCAATTTTAGCAAGGGTATTTTTAAACTGCCATCATTCATAGAAAATTTTTGAGAATTTGTAACTTTTACTTGCTGCAGAGTGGATATTATTGATCCTGTTCCTCTTTATTCCAAAAATAAAGAGCCAAAGGGACAGGCATACTCTGCAATTACATCCAGAAGAAAATCCCAAAAAGACTCTCATGTTTATTTCATCCTTTTACAATATTGCAGTGTTTAGAAGGAGAGGAAAGAGGATAATGAAGAAAAGGTGAGCGGCACCTGGGTGGCTCAGTCAGTTAAGTGTCTGCCTTCACTTCAGGTCATGATTCCGGGTTCCTGGGATGGAGATACTCATTGGGCTCCCTGCTCAGTGGGGAGCCTGCTTCTCCCTCTCCTTCTGCTCCTTGTGTTCTCTCTCTTTCTCTTTCTCTCTCAGATATATAAAATATCTCTTTTTATATTTTATATATCTTTTATATATATATTTTATATCTCTCAGATATATAAAATCTTTTTAAAAAATGGTAAGTCAGAAGACACTAGAAAAACCAGTCCCCATCAGGACACGGAGATAGGGCTGACAGATGAAAGCAGGATGTCTGAGGAACCTGTGGGGGTGTGAAAGATGGGAGGAGTTATGGATTATTGCAACAGGCAACAGAGAGTGGACAGGGCATCAGAGCATCTACCATGCTTTTCTGGAAGGCGCATCATGGGACTGAGATTCAGAGACATGGAGACATGATTTCTAGGAGCAGTAAGCTGGGAAAGTCATTTTCATCCTTCAAGCCCACATCCAATATCTAGAAAATAAGAGGATTAAAACTGTTAATATCTAAAATATCTGAGAGCATTGACTTTGATTCATTAATTCTCCTGTGTTCTGTTCACTTCTAAAGCTCGGGCCATTCCTCTTCAACTTGGACAGGCTTCTGTGGTGCTTTTACCCCATGGGAATAGATTTTTAGCTGCTTCTCAATTAGCAAGTGAAATGAACAATGTGGGCATGACCCAGTGGGATAGTAGGTACCCTTGTCTTCTCCCAAGTAGGACAGAAAGTCTGAGTGCTGGGGTTCTGTGGGCCTCTGCCTTGGGAAACACACTCTCCCAAAAATGGATTCATTCTGAGGTCTTTTGAAAGTCAGATGTGGTGTATGACTTTCTCATTATTTGAAAAGAAATGAGTGTTCACGTCACAGCACAGGTACTAAAACTAGAACGATACTGAGATTAGCATGGTGCCTGCACAAGGATGACGTGCAAATTCATGAAGCATTCCATATTTTTAAAAACAAAAGCCCAAACTCATAGATACAGAGAACAGATTCATGGTTGCCAGAGGTAGGGGATAGGAGGAGCGGATGGTCAAAAAGGGTGAAGAAGTCAAAAGGTACAAACTCCAGTTATGAAATAAATAAGTCCTAGGTTATAAGACTTATAGTTAACAATATTGTATTGTACATTTTATAGTCGCTAAGAGAGGAGATCTTAAAAGTTCTCACCACAAGAAAAAAAATTGTAACTGTGGTAACAGATATTAACTAGACTTGTTGTGATGACCATTTTGCAATATAAACAAATATCAAATCACTATGTCATATACCTGAAACTAATATGATGTTATATGTCAACTATATCTCAATAAAAATAAATATGTAAAAAAAAATAAAAGGCATGAGCACGATAGCCTTGAGAACAGCAGATAACTGGCTATGGGTTTGTGTGTCTATGTGTGTGTTAATTATAAATTGCAGTCTTGAAACTTCTCCATGTGTTTGATTGGTGTGGGACAACTTCCTGGCCTTTAACTTGCCAGTCCGGTTAGACAGACCTCCTCACCAGGGTACCAGGGCTTTGCCATTGGAGGTCAGTGTGCAGCTCACAGAGAATTTGGCAACCTGGTGTGGCCACAGTCTGTTTTTTCCAACATCTGGTGAGTCTTCCTGTGCTTTAGGTCCTTCTTGAGGACCTAAAAATCTACAAAGTCCCAGATTCCCTAGCAATTTAGGGTGTATTTAGTTTCCACCAATCAGATGCACTCCCTCAAGACATGAATTAAAACTGAATAACCTACAGAAAGAAGTGTGTGAAGTATGAGGCACCTGTTTACTTCTGGGAGTCTAGCAGATGAGGTATGGCTCTGAAGCCGAAAATCCCATCAGTGGTGACTCTTTGATTCCCAGATTCTCATGGATGAATGTGGCAGTTCCTCTTGTGATCAGTTCTGTGCTGTCCTCCTAGAGTCCCAGCCTAGCCCTACTTCTCCATGCTTCCCAGGATTTGAAAAGCACCTGTTTCACCAAATAGCATCTTTCCTGTTTAAAATCAGGAGGATGGTTAAAACCTAAGTGATATACCACCATTCTTTTCTATTACATATCTTTTAAAGAGATGTATTTTTATTGAGCTATTCAGCTAAGCAACACTTCATCTAAATAGCCTTTCCTGACCATCCACCCCACTCCCACACCAGGACAAGTGACCACACCATCCCCCGTGTTACCTCAGTACCTTGTGTATAACTCCATCACAGCATCTGTAACACCTGCCCTTATTTATCTCCCTCAAGGACACTGTGACCTCTCTGGAGGAAGAAACTACCCCTGTTACCTTGATGCCTAGAGATCTCAAAAATACTGAATTAATTTATGAATCATTAATTTACAGCCATGCATTCAGGGCTGGCTCAGTTTTTGCCTCTATTGCAAAGCACTGTGTGACTTTTCTTACCCCCCCATGATAACATCCCTTTTGTGGGACAGTTTTGCATTGGACATTACTCACATTTCATGCCATTGTATTTTGTCTCCCAAGTCAGATGCTGACCACCTCATTGATGGCAGACACCATGCCTAATATCTCATGTCTTTGAATATCTCACAAAACTTGCCATACTGAAGGTGGAAGTAAAAAAAAATCACCCAAAGAACTACAGATTAAATAATCTAATGAAAGAAATTGAACCCATCAATCAGAGCACAGAAATACTTCGAAGACTAACACAGACCATATAAAGTACTGTCCTTCTTAGTTGTCCATCACTGCTCTTCATGATACATGTAGGATGACACACTACACCCAGGGTCTACCATCCAACTATATCTTTGTGACTTTCAGGTTTTCCAGCCTCTGTGTCATATCCCTGCTTTCAGTGATCCCAGGAAGTGGGGAGGACCCAGCTGTGCACAGAGACTTTCTTTACGCTTAGTAGCTAGGTGCTTCTGCTTCAGTGACAGCATCTCAATGGAGAAAGTTTGAGTCTTCTATGGTATACATCTGTGATAATATGTATTTCTTCCAGTTGACTCAAGAAATGAAGTGAGGAACTTCCCAGCCTGAACAACAAATGCATGTTGGCACCCTTATTTACACACCTTCCAAGAAGAAACTCCAGGGTCTCCTTCACAGGATGCTTAGGGAAACTTTTCTTTTTAATCATGAGAGAAAGAAAGAAAGAAAGAAAGAGAGGAAGGAAGGAAGGAAGGAAGGGGAGAAGGGATGGAGGGAGTGAGGAAGACAGAGGTAGAGAGAGAGGGAGGGAGAAATTGAGCCTAGATCAAGGTACTTTCCCTCCTACCACTCTTTTTTTTTAAGTATGAAATGTGTTTATTTATAACATAAAGTAATGAGTTTGTTCTGTTCCAGTTGCAGTGATCCTTCAAATCTTGGTAACAACTATTCCCAATAATTTCTTCCTTCATTCATTCAACAGGTATCTATTGAACATCTACTATGTGTAGCAAATTCCTACATAGTGGGAATGTAACAGACTGAACAGAGAAGCCCTTTGCCTTTGCAAAGTTTACAATCTAATGGGAGAGGCAGACAGTAAACAAATAAAAGTGAACATGATAGACAATAATAGTTGCTATGAAGGCAGTAACCATGGTGACACAATAGGAAGTAACCGAGCGGGGAATATCTACTTTAGGTAAGACTGAATGTCTGTACACCCTGTGTACAATGCACTCAAGTTCTCTCATGGTTAATATGACTATCGTATATTTGTCATAACTAACTCACCAACCTCAACATGTTATTACTGACTAAAGCTCCTACTTTACTCAGATTACCTTATTTTTTACCTAATGTCCTTTTTCTGTTCAAGGATCCCATACTACATTCAGTCATCATGTCTCTTTAGGTCCTTCTTGGCTGTGAGTTTCTTAGACTTTCCTTATTTTTTTTAAAGATTTTATTTATCTATTTGACAGACAGAGATCACAAGTAGGCAGAGAGGCAGGCAGAGAGAGAGGAAGGGAAGCAGGCTCCCTGCTGAGCAGAGAGCCCAATGCGGGGCTCCATCCCAGGATCCTGAGATCATGACCTGAGCTGAAGGCAGAGGCTTTAACCCACTGAGCCACCCAGATGCCCCGAGACTTTCCTTATTTTTTATAACTGTAGCAGTTTGAGATGTCCTGATGAGGTGTTTCGTAGAATGTCCTTCAAATTGAATTTATCTGATGCTTAGACAAGGAGTTTACAGGTTTTTGGAAGATGCAGAGGTAAACTGTCATTCTCATCACCTTATATCAAGGGTGCATACTATAAACATGACTTCATTGTTGATGTTGATTTTGATCACGCTGCAGAGGCAGTATTTATCGGGTTTCTCCAGTGTAAACTTATTCTCTTTTCTCCCTTTCCACATCATCTTCTTTTGAAGGAAGTCAACATATTAAGCCCACACTTACAGAGTAGGGAGTCATGCTCTACCAACTGAGGGGAGAATATCTACATAAATTATTTAGAGTTGTATTGTATGGGAGATTTTTCTATGCTCCCTCATTTAAATTTTTATTCAGTTACATATTTATACCTGCCTATAATAATGAATAAGTTATAACTCTTTGCTTTATTTTTTAGACTGTGAATATTTTTACTTACTACAGATGAGAAGAGAAGAAAGATGAAAGAAATGAGGGAATGGACCAATGCGGGAGATAGAAAGAAAGCAAATAAATGAATAATGATCACAGGACTTCCGTTTCTTGGCTTGGTCTTTTTTTTTTAAGATTTCATTCATTCCTTTGAGAAAAAGAGAGACAGAGAACATGAGCAGGGGGAGAGGCAGAGGGAGAGGAAGAAGCAGACACCCTGCTGAGCCAGGTGCCTGAGCAGGGCCAATCCCAGGACCCAGAGATCATGACCTGAGCCAAAGACAGACACTTAACTGACTGAACATCTCAGGCACCCCTTGGCGTGGTCTTTTAAACATACATCCAATTCAGAGAAGAGATGTAGATCAAAAATTACATCAAGAGGGGCACCTGGGTGGCTCAGTGGGTTGGGGCCTCTGCCTTCGGCTCAGGTCATGATCCCAGGGTCCTGGGATCAAGCCCCGCATCAGGCAGTCTGCTCAGCAGGGAGCCTGCTTCCTCCTCTCTCTCTGCCTGCCTCTCTGCCTACTTGTGAACTCTGTCTGTCAAATAAATAAATAAAATCTTTTTTAAAAATTACATCAAGAATTCAGGCACTGAGTGCCTCCCATCTCTCTTCTAACTTCATCCCACACCCAACATCAGATATTAGATGAGATCCTGAGACCTAAAGATGGAAGACCTAAAGATGCTCTTCTCTCTAAGTAGCTCACAGTCTAAAAGGAATAACAAACATGTTAACAAACCACCATGATTTGATGCAATGAAGGCTAAGAGTGAAATATGAATAAAGGGCTTTGGGAGCCATGGTAGGGAGTGGATTGCAGCCTCAGGTAATTGACCAAGCCCTCACAGATGTGGTCCTGAGGCATACGAGGAGATGAGCTAGACTTGCCTAGGATAAGAACTGGAAAGGAGCACCAGAGAGAGAGAAAGGTTGATATTTGGGCTGGCATGAGGAGCTAATGGTGTTGTTTATCATTAGGAAAGACAGTACATTTATTTTTCCAAGGTATCAAGAATCTGGGGAATAAAATAATTAAGATAAAATAATCAACCATAACTCTGTAAGATATGAGAAAGAGGAAAAAGAATATAAAATTGTGCAGTCTTAAAAATGAGTTGTGCCAATGCATGAAACAAGAAAATATTTCTCGATATTGACCCCGGTATTTGGGAACTGGTATCTTTTATTTAGATGTGTGCGCCATCTTTATTTACAGTTATTATCTGAGTTCTCCTTGCTAGAGTTAATTTAAACAAATTCAACTTTATTCTTGAGTCTGATGATTATGTCTAAAGGTCACACAGTATCATTTGAGAATTATTATATCATTCCCACATTTATATCCCTAGGGGTCCTAACTTCATTTAATAAGGCCCAAGGTAATGAATCTGGGGATCAGATAATTATTAAGTTGAAGCCCTGGTCTCCTGATAAATCTCTTGCTCCAATGTCAACATTCAAAACTCCAAATTCCATTTCTGGTTCTTGTCCAGGTTTTGAAACTAATTTCTTTTGTTTCCTTCTTTTTAAAAAAATTAATTTATTTATTTTTATTTTTTTCCAGCGTAACAGTATTCATTGTTTTTGCACCACACCCAGTGCTCCATGCAATACGTGCCCTCCCTAATACCCACCACCAGACTCCCCTAACCTCCCACCCCCCGCCCCTTCAAAACCCCTCAGGTTGTTTTTCAGAGTCCATAGTCTCTGATGGTTCACCTCCCCTTCCAATTTCCCTCAACTCCCTTCTCCTCTCCATCTCCCCATGTCCTCCGTGTTATTTGTTATGCTCCGCAAATAAGTGAAACCATATGATAATTGACTCTCTCTGCTTGACTTATTTCACTCAGCATAATCTCTTCCACTGTTTCCTTCTTTTTTAATACCTATGGGCTTTGATTATTTCCTTTACCCACTTCTCTTATTAAGATGAATGAAAGATATCAGCCAAAGCAACTTCTTTCAAGATATGTCTCCAAAGGCACAGGAAACAAAAGTGAAAATGAACTTTGGGGACTTCATCAAGATCAAAAGATTCTGCACAGCAAAGGAGACAGTCAACCAAACAAAGAAGCAACCCACAGAATGGGAGAAGATATTTGCAAATGACAGTACAGACAAAAGGTTGATATCCAGGATCTATAAAGAACTTCTCAAACTCAACACACGCAAAACAGATAATCATATCAAAAAAATGGGCAGAAGATATGTCTCCAATGAAGACATACAAATGGCTATCAGACACATGAAAAAATGTTCATCATCACTAGCCATCAGCGAGATTCAAATTAAAACCACATTGAGATACCACCTCACACCAGTCAGAATGGCCAAAATTAGCAAGACAGGATACAACGTGTGTTGGAGAGGATGTGGAGAAAGGGGAACCCTCTTACACTGTTGGTGGGAATGCAAGTTGGTGCAGCCACTCTGGAGAACAGTGTGGAGATTCCTCAAGAAGTTAAAAATAGAGCTTCCCTATGACCCTGCAATTGCACTACTGGGTATTTACCCCAAGGATACAGATGTGGTGAACAGAAGGGCCATCTGTACCCCAATGTTTATAGCAGCAATGGCCACGGTCGCCAAACTGTGGAAAGAACCAAGATGCCCTTCAATAGACGAATGGATAAGCAAGATGTGGTCCATATACACTATGGAGTATTATGCCTCCATCAGAAAGGATGAATACCCGACTTCTGTAGCAACATGGACGGGACTGGAAGAGATTATGCTGAGTGAAATAAGTCAAGCAGAGAGAGTCAATTATCATATGGTTTCACTTATTTCCGGAGCATAACAAATAACACGGAGTACATGGGGAGATAGAGAGGAGAAGGGAGTTGAGGGAAATTGTGGGGGGAGATGAACCATGAGAGACTATGGACTCCGAAAAACAACCTGAGGGTTTTGAAGGGGCAGAGGGTGGGAGGTTGGGGGAGCCAGGTGGTGGGTATTATGGAGGGCACGCATTGCATGGAGCACTGGGTGTGGTGTAAAACTATGAATTCTGTTATGCTGAAAAGAAAGAAATTTTTAAAAAGGAGTTTAAAAAAAAGATGAGTGTAAACAATGATATACTCACAGATGACTTACCCTTTTGAACATCAAAATAGAGAATTTGCTGTATACAGAACTTTTTCATATATAAAACTATTCCAAAAATATTATCATTTTTATTCTTTTATCAGAATTCCTATTAAACTGACATTATAGGGACACCCGGGTGGCTCAGCCAGTTAAATGTCTGCCTTCAGCTCTGTGTTCCCAGAGTCCTGGGGTTGAGTCCTGCATTGGGCTCCGTGCTCAGCGGGGAGTCTTCTCCCTCTCCCCCTATCTGCCACTACCCCTGCTTGTGATATCTCTCCTCCTTCCCCTCTCTCTCTCCCCCTCTGGAAAATAAATAAAGTCTTTAAAAAATTTTTTTCTAAAAATAAACTGACATTATAATACCCATTTGTGAGATTGAGAAATGGAGCACAGAGAGCTAGGGCATTTGCCCAAAGTCACCTAGCTAGTAAGGGACAGAAGTAGAACTTCAACTTCAATGTTCTGATTAAGTCCAGCTCACATTACGGGCTACATAAAAGTTCCCAGAATGATCTGTTTGGATATACTTCATGGCTCTAAATATAAAACTCCATGACCTACTCTGTCATCTGCTTTATGAAAACTTGGCTTCCACATATTAATTGGTCCATTTCCACTCACCAAATTTGTACACAGTGCAGAATATCAACCTAGAGAAACAGTAAACAAATCAACCTAATGATGGCAAGCAAATGCTGGCATTATGCCTTCTGTGAAAAATTACTTTTCAGTTCCAAAATTTTGCATTAGTCATCTTGCCAACATTATTTGCGATATACAGAGGGGCCTCAGAGATCATCTAGTACAGCTTCCTAATTTTTGCAACAACAACAACAACAAAGTAGGAAGGACTCTCAGAAGGTGACCAGGCCAGCAAGTGGCAACACCAGACCTAGAACCCAGGCCAACCTGATTATCAGCCCAGTGCTCTTTCCAACTGACCATAAGAAACTAAAGAACATGACAATTTCCCACAGCCGGCTGTCTAGAACATGATATTATGGTTATCAACCTTCAGCTTCTAGATAGGAATTTCATCTCAGAAATAATAATATTTTTCAATTGAATAGCAAATTTCCATTTACAGAATGTCCTCATATGCACTTGATCCTCAAGATCGAAATGTTCCTGGTTTCTCATTATATTATGCTCATTTGAAGAGTACACCAAGTTGGAGTGATTTGTCCAAGGTCTTCCAATGGCAAGTATTCTACTCTTTCTAATTTTTTATGCTTCCTTTTCTGTAAACTAATAATGGGACTATCAGGGAAGATTGCATATCCAAATAAGTAACCTGACTTGCCCAGCCATCTAAGCTCATGGTTAAGTTTAAATTTGACATTAATTTCATTATAAAAGTAATGCATAATTATTAAAGTATTCAAATGGATAAAAATAAAATGTTCCTTAAAAATAAACTTTATGGGGGGAGGAGCAAGATGGCAGAGGAGTAGGAGACCAAAATATCATGAGGTCCCAAGAGTTCAGCTAGATAGTTACCAAACCATTCTGAACACCTACAAACTCAACAGGAGATCAAAGAGAAGAAGAGCATTAATTCTAGGAACAGAAAATTGATCACTTACTGGAAGGTAGGATGTGTGGAGAAGTGAATCCGAGGCAACATTCAGGAAGATAGACCATGGGGGGAGGGGCCAGCTCCCAGCAAGTGAGAAGGCAGCAGAGCACAAAATTGGAACTTTTAGAAGTCTGCTCCACTGAGGGACATCGCTTCAGAGGCTAAGCAGGGGGTGGAGCCCTCGTGGGGACAGTGTGGTCTCAGGACCCACAGGGACACAAAAAGACCAGGGGTGTCTGAGTGTGGCAGAGCTCCCAGGTATTGAAGTGGGGAAGCTGCTACAGAAACAGAGCTGAGTAGTGGGCTTTCAGCTCGGGGTTATCTTTAACCATGATCAGAGGCACAGTTGGGCCACTGCTCTTCGAGCAGGGACCTCAGAAGTGGCAAATCCAGGGAGACACCCCCCCTTCCTCCTCTGGGTAGAATGGTGTGGGAGCATGGCAGGAATCTGCTAGGTTTGGAGACTCCAAATGGGGCCATGCACCAGATATAGAAACTCTCAGCCACAGGCTGGGTGAGCACAGAGCATGGCCAGAGACCAGGGAGACGGGAGGGATTGACTGCTTTTCTCTGAGGGCTCATTAAGGAGTGGGGCCCCAAGCTCTCAGCTCCTCCAGGGCGGAGATTGGAAGGCCGCCATTTTCATTTCCATCCTCCAAAAGCTCTACGGAAAGCATTCAGGGAGCAAAAGCTCTGAGAGCGAACCCGAGCAAATTACTTAGCTTGGCCTCTGGCAAGGGAAGTGCAAGCTTGCCTGGACAAAGACATTTGAGAATCACTGCAACAGACCCCTCCCCCAAAAGATCGGCAAGAACAAACACGAATGTGGAACTCCAAAGCTAGGGGAAAGCAACACATAGAATTCCTGGCTTTTTTCCCATGATTCCTTAGTCATTCAAAGTTAAATTTTTTTTATTTTATTTTTTCTTACTCTATCTTTTTTTTAATTTTCCTTTTCCTATTTTAATTCTTTAACTACTTTATCTTATCAATACCTTTCTAAAAATCTTTTTCTAATTTTCCTTCTTATACTCATATTTTATCACTTCATTGTATTTAATCTTATTTTTTGCATACATGTAGGCTTTTTTTTTCTTTAAAATTTGGGATACATATTCTTCTAATAGATCAAAATATACCCTAAATTTACCACATGGCTTTGTTCTAGTCTCCAGCCTGATCACATTCTTTACTCTTTTCCTTTCCTTTCCTTTTTTCAACCAACTTTTATCTTATCAATTCCTTTTTTAGAATCTTTTTAATGATATTCATTTTTACAGTCATATTCCATTCCTTTGTCATGTTTACCTTTATTTTTGTATATATATAAGTTTTTCTTCCTTTAAAATTTTGGGAAGCAGTTTCTTCTAACAGAACAAAATACACCCAAAATCAAATATGTAGCTCTGTTCTACACACCAGTCTAATATATGTGTGTGTGTGTGTGTAGAGAGAGAGAGTATCCCCCCCCCCCCGTTCTTCTCCCCTGGTTTCAGGTCTCTTCTGATTTGGTTAGTGTATATTTTTCTGGGGTCATTGCTATCCTTTTAGTATTTTGTTCTTTCATTCATCTATTCTTATCTGGATAAAATGACAAGGCAGAAAAACTCATTAGAAAAAAAAAGAACAAGAGGAAGTACTGATGGCTAGGGACCTAATCAATACAGACATTAATAATATATCAGAACTAGAGTTCAGAATGATGATTATCAAGGTGCTAGCTGGGCTTGAAAGAAGCATCAAAGATATTAGAGAATCCCTTTCTGGAGAACTAAAATCCCTTTCTGGAGAAAAAAAAGAACTAAAATCTAACCAATTTGAAATCAAAAAAGCTATTAATGAGGTGCAATAAAAAAATGGAGGTTCTTACTGTTAGGATAAATGAGGTAAAAGAGAGAATTAGTGATATAGAAGACCAAATGATGCAGATTACAGAAGTTGCGCAAAAGAGAAAACCAACTACTGGACCACGAGGGGAGAATTTGAGAGATAAGTGATATCATAAGATGAAACAATATTAGAATAATTGGAATCCCAGAAGAAAAAGAAAGAGAGAGAGGAGCAGAAGGTATATTGGAGCAAATTATAGCAGATAATTTCCCTAATTTAGTGAAGGGAACAAGCATCAAAATCCAGGAAGCACAGAGAACCCCCCTCATAATCAATATAAATAGGTCCACACACATCATCTAGTAGGAAAACTTACAAACCTCAGTGAGAAAGAAAAAATCCTGAACGCAGCTCAGGACAAGAGGTCTGTAATATACAATGGTAAAAATATTATATTGGCAGCAGACCTATCCACAAAGACCTGGCAGGCCAGAAAGGACTGGCATGGTATATTCAGAGCACTAAACGAGAAAAATATGCAGCCAAGAATACTACATCCAGCTACGCTGTAATTGTAAATATAAGGAGAAATAAAAAGCTTCCAGGACAACAAAAACTAAAAGAATTTGCAAACATCAAACAAGCCCTACAGAAAATATTGAAAGGGGTCCTCTAAGCAAAGAGAGAACCTTAAAGTAACAGACCAAAAAGGAGCAGAGACAATATACAATAACAGTCACCTTACAGGCAATACAATGGCACTAAATTCATATCTCTCAATAGTTACCCTGAATGTAAATGGGCTAAATGCCCCAATCAAAAGACACAGGGTATCAGAATGGATAAAAAAACAAGGTCTATCAATATGCTGTCTACAAGAAACTCATTTTAGACCCAGAGACACCTCCAGATTTAAAGTGAGGGGGTAGAAAACAATTTACCATGCTAATGGATGTCAAAAGAAAGCTGGGGTGGCAATCCTTATATCACATAAATTAGATTTTAAGCCAAAGACTATAATAAGAGATGAGGAAGGATACCAAATCATACTTAAAGGGTCTGCCCAACAAGAAGATCTAACAATTTTAAATATCTATGCCCCTAACATGGGAGCAGCCAATTATATAAACCAATTAATAACAAAATCAAAGAAACACTTTAACAATAATACAATAATAGTAGGGGACTTTAACACTCCCCTCACTGAAATGGACAGATAATCTAAGCAAAAGATCAACAAAGAAATAAAGTCTTTAAATGACACACTGGACCAGATGGACATAATAGATATATTTAGAACATTCCATCTCAAAGCAACAGAATACACATTCTTCTCTAGTGCACATGGAACATTCTCCAGGACTGACCACATCCTGGATCAAAAAATCAGGTCTCAACCTGTACCAAAAGATTGGGATGATTCTCTGCATATTTTCAGACTACAATGTTCTGGAACTAGAATTCAATCACAAGAGGAAAGTTGGAAAGAACTCAACTACATGAAGACTAAAGAGCATCTTACTGAAGAATGAAGGGGTCAATCAGGAAATTAAAGAAGAATTTTTTTTAATTTTTTTAAAATTTATTCATTTGTCAGAGAGAGAGGGAGAGAGAGAGAGAGCGAGCACAGGCAGACAGAGTGGCAGGCAGAGGCAAGGAGTCCCAATGTGGGACTTGATCCCAGGAAGCCAGTATCATGACCTGAGCCGAAGGCAGCCGCTTAACCAACTGAGCCACCAGGCGTCCCTAAAGAAGAATTTTTGAAAACACATGGAAACAAATGAAAATGAAAACACAAGTCTTCAAAATATTGGGGACAGAGCAAAGATGGTCTTGAAAGGAAAGTATATAGCAATACAAGACTTTCTCAAGAAATAAGTAAGGTCTCAAGTACACAACCTAATCCTACACCTAGAGTAGCTGGAGAAAGAACAGCCAAGAAAGCCTAAACCCATCGGGAGAAGAGAAATAATAAAGATCAGAGCAGAAATCAATGAAATATAAACCAAAAGAACAGTAGAACAAATCAACGAAACTAGGAGCCAGTTCTTTGAAAGAATTAATGACATTAATAAACCCCCAGCCAGACTTATCAAAAAGATAAGAGAAAGGACCCAAATTAATAAAATCATGAATGAAAGGGAACAGATCAGAACAAATGCCAAAGAAATACAAACAATTATAAGAACATATTATGAGCAACTATATAACCAGCAAATTTGAAAATCTGGGAGAAATGGATGCATTTCTAGAGACATATAAACTACCAAAATTGAATCAAGAAAAAGCAAAAACCTGAACAGACCCATAACCAGTAAGGAGATTGAAGCCATCATCCAAAATCTCCCAACAAACAAGAGCCCAGGGCCAGATGGCTTCCCAGGGGAGTTCTACCAAACACTTAAAGAAGAATTAATACCTATTCTCCTGAAACTGTTCCAAAAAAATAGAAATGGAAGGAAAACTTCCAAACCCTTTTTATGAGGCCAGCATCACCTTGATCCCAAAACCAGACAAGGATCCCATCAAAAAAGAGAATTACAGACCAATATCCTTGATAAACACAGATGCGAAAATTCTCACCAAAATACTAGCCAATAGGATTCAACAGTACATTAAAAGGATTATTCACCACGACCAAGTGGGATTTATTCCAGGGCTGCAAGGTTGGTTCAACATCCACAAATCAATCAATGTGATACAACACATTAATAAAAGAAAGAACAAGAACCACATGATACTCTCAATAGATGCTGAAA
>PISX010004617.1:0-118720 GCA_004024625.1 Mellivora capensis
AAAAAAAAAAAAAGACTGTCTCTCTCCCTGTCAAATAAATTAAAAAAAAAAAAAAAGACTGTCTCTCCATTTCCTTCTGCCCCTCCCTCTCCAAATAAATAAATAAATCTTTAAAAAAAAAAAAGGCATGTTTAGCCCAGGCTGGAATTCATTAGCCAAAGAAGGATACATTAGTGATACATTTTGCCCTAAAAGTAACTGAAATACACTAAAATAATTGGATTTTACTATATATAAATTATACCCCAGTAACTTAACTTAAATAAACCCAAAAAATGTAACTGGAAAGTTCTGCAGGTCATCAAAAAATTCATTAAATAAAAACCACAGGTAAACAGGTAAATAACTTATTTAGTATTTAGTGTGCTTTATAAAATAGCTAAAAGTCTACTTTATTGAATTGCCATGAGATATCTGTTACAATTACAGTCAATCCTCAGTTCATTCCGACTTGTAAAAATGATCAATGTTTTCCTTCTCCTATTAACAATACATAAAGGTAAGCTTGGATTATAAATGTGAGATTTCAACTTAAAATTGTGTAAGGGGGTTGTTATTATTATTTTAGGGAGCTCAGGAGTAAAAAATTTAAAGATCTGTGGCTCAAAATAACACTATGAGGGGTACCTGGCTGGCTCCGTCTGAAGAGCATGCAACTCTTGATCTCAGGGTCATGAGTTCAAGTCCCACATTGGGCATGAGTCTACTTTAAAAGATAAAATAAAGCAACATTTTGAAAATCAATGGCTACATAGTGACTCTTGATCCTATCAAGATGTTAGTCTCCCTTCTACTAATAAATATTTTAAATAACAGTAACTTACTAATTTTTTTTAAGATTTTATTTATTTATTTGACAGATAGCGATCACAAGTAGGCAGAGAGAGAGGAGGAAGCAGGTTCCCCGCCGAGCAGAGAGCCTGATGCGGGCCTCGATTCCAGGCCCCTGGGACCATGACCTGAGCCGAAGGCAGAGGCTTTAACCCACTGAGCCACCCAGGTGCCCGCAACTTACTAACTTAAAATGAAATTCAGAGATAATATAAGCTATCTATACACATAATTTCAAAACACCAATAAAATATCCTAGGTGTAATAGAAAACAGAAGTAAAAGACTGTAACTGTTGGTAAAATAGTAGGTAGTTCAGTACATAAGTGATTGGACAGGACTATGATAGAAGATTCAAGGAAGCACTCACATGTTTGTACCTAATTTTAAAGAACAAGTAAATAAGGATTTAAGAGATCAGAAGGCATCCTATTAAAAAAAAAAAAAAAACCTAGATTAAACGCCAGTGTTAGGACAAGTAATAACAGATCAAATTTATTTATATATGATACCCCACACAAATGTTCGGTAGAACATTTGAGAATCATACAGAACTCAGGAGATCTAAATCATGCAGAATCCAGGAGCTTTTGACAACCAAAATGTACTGCCAGTGTTGAAGTACAAAGACTGACAAGATAAAATTCCTTCTCTTATGGAATACATGACCTAGTAGCAAAGGTAGAAAAGTAGAGGTAGAAAGGTAGAAAATACCTGCTTTAAAACAATATTCTCGGGGCGCCTGGGTGGCTTAGTGGGTTAAAGCCTCTGCTTTCGGCTCGGGTCATGATCCCAGGGTCCTGGGATCGAGCCCCACATCGGGCTCTCTGCTCCTCGGAGAGCCTGCTTCCTCCTCTCTCTCCCTGCCTGCCTCTCTTGCCTACTTGTAATCTCTGTCTGTCAAATAAATAAATAAAATCTTTTTTTAAAAAATTAAAAATAAATAAATAAATAAATAAAAACAATATTCTCAGTTACATGGATCTGCTCTCACACTGAAGTCTAGCATCTGTGGCTCCAACTACTAACAGGATACTAGCACCCACTTCCCATCACTATAGCAATGAAAAATGTCCCACAAATGTCCAAAATACCCCTCCACGAGCAGTACCATCCCTGTTAAGAACTGCTGGCCTCCAGGATAGAGAACAAGCTCATTAGACCATCGGGATCTGGGTTCCAGCTTTTCTTTCCTGCCTTCTCTGCAGCCACAATGCCTTCGAAACATACAGAACTCTCTGTCGTTCCCTAAGTGGGCCACACTACTCCATACCCATGTTTTTTCCAACAGACTGAAATGTCTTCTCTTCCCTTGCCTTCTGACTAACCACTCATCTTTGAGGCCTTTCAGGCCACTTTTTATAACCCTTACTACATCGTCTTTAAAGTAAGTAGCTACTTTTCTACCTACCCTGCTAGACTGTGAATTCCATGAGGGAAAAAATTTTGTCATGTTTAATCTTTGTACCTCAACACTAGCAATACATTTTAGATATCATATCAATGTTTTATCAATGAATAAACAAGGGGAGAGTTGAAGGGATTCACTTTATAAGAAAATGAGTTATTTCCTCTGAGACAGCAGGGAAAGATGGGGCAGGATCCAAGGATGGAATTAGTGATAGATAAATTTAACTTCTTTGTTGAGCACTGAACTCAGCTGGGCATAAACATAACCTCCCACCCTACCACAGTCTTAATCTGTGCCATGACAAATGTCTTCTTCTCACTCACCAGTATGGACAGATTCTATAACTCTCTGTTCCCTTTCTGTTCTGTAAAAACTCAATCCAATCCGACTGGTTTAAAAGCCTATCCCAGGTCCAGTGAGAACTCATCTCCTCCCCTCTTCCAGCCCAAGCTTAAGCTGTGGCTTAAGGAACCTGAAGTTGAAAGGGGACTATTGTCCCTTCTATGGCTTCTCCTCTTCTGCTTCTAGTTCTCTAGAAGGTTCTCTAGGAAGGTTCTAGCTCTTCAGGGATTGGGAACCAGGAGGAGAGCATAAAGAAAAGAAGTAACCATCTCTTTACTAAATGAGGCAGTTATTGCAAACCACTCCTGGCCATGGATGACAGGCCATTAGAGCCTGTTGCTTGGCAGATATCAAAATGCCAGATCTCTCATACGGTGCTCGTCTGAGTTCTTTATAAAGTCCCATGAGGACTCTCCACTGAGCTGTGCTCTAATGTAGACAATCCTGTTCCAAGTCATTTCCCTTAACACTCCTAACTTCCGTCCAGCAGGTAGCTTCTTGTATGGGCTACCAGCAAGATAGATGAAGCCCAGCTATCCTTCTCAGGGTCCCTTTGACCACAAGAAACACAAATAACCTTGCTAAGCTGAACACAAAGAATACAGGTTATTCCACTGCTAACCCCTTCCCTGCCCTACTTCTAATTGCCTTTCTCCTCATATAAATGCAGAGCTGAACAAATCCACTGCCAAACAGTCCAACCAGGAAAAGAGAAATCAGTCGCCTTTATACAGACTCTCTTTGATAGCTTCTTGCTTGGTTTGGGGGCTAAAGGAGGGGAAAGCATTCCCTGCTAGGGTCATGATGCCCTCCTCCTTGAGTCATCTTACATCTTATGCAGACTGGGAGTGAGGTGTGGTAATGAGGAATGGGTGGGGCTAGTGGCTGGAGGTTCCAGGGCCAGTTCTGCTCCTTCTTTATAAACCCTGGAGAGAGTGACTGACTCCAATTACTAGCAACTCTCTCTAGAATGTGTGTTACTTAGTGTTTCTTTGTCCCCCATCTTTGGACCCTAGTCACCAATTCCAGGGCAAAAGGAAGGACTCAACTCAATATCTGCTACAATATGCTGAAATGAATGAAAGGGTATATGAAATAAACAGCTCAGCCGCATTCCTAAATGAGGAGGCAAGGTCATCTTCTGAGTGACAGAAAGAACCAGGAGTTAAAAGTTCAGGCAGAATATGGGGCACCCGGGTTGCTCAGTCAGTTAAGTGTCTGCCTTTGGCTCAGGTCAAGATTCCAAGGTCTTGGGATCGAGTCCTGAGTCAGGCTCCCTGCTCTGCCTACTTCTCCTTCTCTCCCACTTGTGCTCTCTAGCTCTCAATCTCTCTCTCTCTCAAATAAATAAAAATAAATAAAATCTTTAAGAAAAAAAGGTTCAGGCAGAATAAAGAAGACAGACACAGACTGTGGATAGAACATCAGATAAAAGCCATGGATAATTTCCCCTCAATTAAAAAAAAAGGCACATATACATATTACCCATAAAATGCTGCATATCATTTCAGGGGCACAAGGATCCAGGATCTCTTTAAACATCCAAAGGGGCCAAAGGACCCCAGATTAACAAATTTTAGGCTAAGAGAAAGCAAGCAGGAAGGTAACAGTTGATCATATATATAGGAGGAAGGAGTGGTATTTATGCAGGTAAAGCAAATGCTAGAAGGTCAGAAATTTAGGGACATAAATACCCAGAAGCAGTCCGTGTCAGATGCCAGTTTTCTAAATGCAATACTTAATCCAAACTATTCTGATTGCTTAACACTATTCAATTTATTTTTTAGTATCATGCCATGATGCAGCCTTCTATATAGTAAATATAACAAATAATTGAGGGACTTCAGAAAAAGGACCAGGTATTTGATTATGCCTTAAAATACAGTTGGGGTGCCTGGTTGGCTCAGTGGGTTAAAGCTTCTGCCTTAGGCTCAGGTCGTGATCCCCAGGGTCCTGGGATCAAGCCTCACATCGGGCTCTCTGCTCAGTAGGGAGCCTGCTTCCTCCTCTTTCTGCCTGCTTCTCTGCCTACTTGTGATCTCTGTCTGTCAAGTGAATAAAAATCTTTAAAAAAATATATAGTTGTTAGAATAGAAATCAGTAACACCAAATGCCTCTGTAAGGGGAATGAGTATCTAAGGGGCAAGAAGGGACATATTTTTTAAATTATATATTATTTTGTATTTCTTTAATTTTGTAACATGTGCAATTATTACTCAAACTCTTTAGTTGAAAATTAATAATAACCATAAACCAAAAAGTATAAAAAATATAATATTGATAAAGTATACTTGATACTTTAAATATATTAAAGGAAGATAATGGGACATCAAAATGAAAGATGGCATTTCCTTAAATAGGTAAATCCACATGATGTGTTCCTCACAGCTACACTAGAATATTTAAAATATTAGGTAGTGGAATGGTGACATCAGAGCTGCTGTAGATTAAATGTTTGTGTCCTCCCAAATTCCTATGTTGAAATCCTAACCTGCAAGGTGATGGTATTAGGAAGTGGGGCCTTTGGCAGGTGATTAGGTCATGAGAGTGAGTCCTCATGAGTGGGATTAGTGCCTTTATAAAATAGATGCCTAAAAGCTCCTTCACCCATGTGAGGACACAATAAAGAGACCACTGTCTATGAGGAAGCAGGTCCTCACCAGACACAGAATGTGCTGGCACCTTGATCTTGGACTTCCCAGCATTCAGAACTGTGAGAAATAAATGTTTGTTGTTTATAAGCCACTCCGTCTGTGGCGGTTTGTTACAGCAGCCCGAATGCCCTAAGACAAGAGCTGAGAGGCTTCTTCTGAAAACCAGTGACTTGGGGCAAAAATATCATCAAGTGTTATGGAAAAGTGTAATCCAATATTAGCAGATCTTAGAGTTAGGACTAGAATGTTTTTACAAGAAATGTAATTTAACTCTCCAAACATGATTCAGCTAATTTCATGTATAATGTGATAAAAACAAAGCTAAGATTGGTTGGGGTGTCTCTGGCCCAAGAATGCAGTCATGAAAGCAATCTGATTTTCCACAAAGCAATCCTGGCCAACACCAGACAAGATAAACCATAAGGTTGATTTAGACTCTTGCTTGAGGACTGAGCCTGATTATTAAAACACAGAAGTACGTACATGGACAGTCGGATGAGAATAGGGCTCTAAAAACAACAAGTGTGATACGTACGATTATAAGACCTCCACGGGAGTAGAGGAGTCAGACATCGTCCTCAAACACCTGCTAGGTCCCCGAGAGAGAAAAATGGAGTGGTAACACGATGCCAGCTTCTCCAGCCAAATGACAGCTGAGAACCTCTCTCATCGGCTACTAAGAGTAACAAAACTGTCTAACAAAAAGGGAATAGAAGGTTGTCCCTCATGTGAGGTTCAGAAGAAAAGAACCCTAATGTTTCTCTTTCAACTCTAAGCTTTACAATAACCTGGCAGGGGTCAAATAAACAGATTCCAGGATCCCCAGACTAAAACCCCCTTATAAGGAAAACAAACATAAATGTACTCTGTAAACTGTCTTGCATTGTATACATGTTAATTATTATGGTAATTATCAGAGATATTTACCACCCCAAAATGAACTAGACCTCACCATCAGCAGGTTGAGGTCATATTCTGGAAGGTGATATGTTTTAAAATAATGAGATTATTTGTTTTTATAATAGTGCACAAAGGTTTTCAACTTTTCATCTCTTCATTGCAAAGTCTGAAAAGAGGAGCCAGTCAGTGACACATGACCAAAAGAGTTTAGTAACTGTGAAGTTCTGTTCAATAGAAGAAACATTTGTTGAGGGGCTGTCAGAAGATACAAAGGTAAGTGAGAATACAGTTCCCTGCCTCACCCACACTTAAGAAGTATACTAACTAGGGGGGCACCTGGCACCTGGGTGGCAGCCCGGGTCGTGATCTCAGGGTCTTGGGATGGAGCCAGCCCCGTGGTGGGCTGTCCGCTTCCAGCTTCTCACTTACCCTGGCCTCTGGTCTCCTCCCCTTGTTCCTTCAGCCTAGGGATGACAGAATATTCCTGCTGTTGGGGATCTCTGGGTTGCCTCACCTTCCCTTGAATGGCTTCTCAACATTTCTTTAACTTTTATAGCTAATTCTCTGGATGAAATTCTCTCTGGTTTAAACACTTAGAGTGACTTCTGTTTTCCCGGCTGGAACCTAAATGTGGCAACTAAGTAAAAAGTGAATTTACTGGTATGGAGAGCAAAGACCCTGATTCCAAAATCTGCTAAGTTCAAAATTAACTGCTATTGGTGTGAGTCTAGATGAGTTATGCAGAGAAGCACAGAGAAAGAACTGATTTCCCTCTTTTCCCAAAAGAACACAGGAGAGAAAAAAAGTTTGGGGAAAAGAGAGAGATGGGAGCATTATGAGTTTCCTACTTCCCCATCCTCAGGGTAATATGGGGAAAGGGCTGCTGAAAGGACCAGGACATAACTGAATCCCTCCTTAAAATCTGGGATGAGTCAAAGAATGCATCTGCATAGGACCAGATTAAGGCCTTTGGAAACCCAAAACACTGAAAGATTATGGCACTCCACCCCCCACCCCGCCCCCACCAAAACAAATAAAATCAATCCTTAAGTATAAAGAAGTATAACAAATTGATTTTTAACAAAGTAATTACTTTCACATTTTAAAAAATACATCAGATCAGGGTGCCTGGGTGGCTCAGTGGGTTAAAGCCTCTGCCTTCGGCTCAGGTCATGATCCCAGAATCCTGGGATCGCCCCACATCGGGCTCTCTGCTTGGCCGGGAGCCTGCTTCCCTTTCTCTCTCTCTGCCTGTCTCTCTGCCTACTTGTGATCTCCGTCTGTGAAATAAATAAATAAAATCTTTTAAAAAGAATACATCAGATCTTTTCCTCTAAGTCTATCTGATAGCTCTGCTTGGCTGGTACCCTAGGCACACACACTTAGTCTGCCCATTGGGTGGTCCAGTGATGAGTCTGTGCAGCCTGCCTTGTCCACAGCTCCAGTGGCCAGCTTCTCAGGGATGGCACATTACATGTTTCTATGGGGATGCAGGAGGTTGGAGGCTGAGTCGCCTGAGGGCCCAGGAGTAGAGAACAGGGACTCTGAAGTTCACATGAGCCCAGATGGAGCTGGTGTGCCAACAAAGGATCTGTGAAAGAGCAAGAAGATGTGCAGGGTCACCTGCTGGTGTAAGGGTTACAGTGGATTTGTTTCCAAACGGTTATCCATATATGGAAAAAGCTAAAGCACCATCCAACAAAACCACCATTCATCAAAACCACCACTGGCCATCTTCTTCTTAAAACCTACCATGGGGAAGGGGAAGGCATGACAAGCTACTGCAGAGAGGAAACAACTAGATGAGACCAATAACAAGGGTATAAGCCTCCCCTATAAGGACCTGGCTGTGTACAAGTTCTGACAGAGAGAACCAAATAGGCAGGGAACAGGCATAAAGCCCAGAGATGGAGCTTTGAATTGGACTGGGAGTTGTAAATCATGAATCTTAGTGTTTCCACATGCACAGGCACGTGAGCACACGCGTGCGTGCGCACACACACACATACACCCCACTGAATTGAACCAAATATACCAGAAAGATACAACACTAAGTTTTCCTCTATTAGTGTGTGGGGGGCTGGGGGAGGACATCAGCTCTAAAAACAAAAGTTAAAATCTCTGCATGTCCAAGTCTGTGACTATGCAATTCCATACTGACCCACTTCCATGATTTTAGCTAGCGCCCGAGGTTGGTAATGCCTGCATCACCGTCTCCAGCTTTACTTGCCTTCTTTCTCAGGTGATTCCTTCTGCCAAGAGTACCCTCCTGACTCCCATCACATATTTTGCATATTCAAGTTTAACACTTCAAGGTCTGGTTCAAGTGCTGCCTTCTGTCGAGAACTGTCTTACTTGAACCTTCACAGTGTTTAATCTGCCTCTCTTTCATGGAGGCTTTCACGTCTGGCCTTATAGAACAGTATGGGTATATTTCATTCCTCCTGCTAGGCAGTAAGCTACTCAAAAACAGAAGACATGTTTTATTCATCTTTGGATCCCCTTAGCACTTACCATATTTGTTGACAGGAAGAACACTATCCTTCAGAGTCTAGATGATTACTCCTAGGAGGATGTGTTTAAAAACTGTTCCTGAGGGGCGGTCTGGGGGGCTCAGTCAGTTGAGCAGCTGACTTTTGCTTTCGGCTCAAGGTAACGATCTCAGGGTCTGGGGATCAAGCCTTGCATTGGGCTCTGCTTTTGGCGTGGAGTCTGCTGGAGATTATCCCCCTCTCCCTCTCCTTCTGCTCCTCCCATTTGCGTGCTCTTTCTCTCTCTAAAATAAAAATATTTTATTTTATTTTTAAGATTTTATTTATTTATTTGACAGAAAGTGAGACAGACAGCAAGAGAGAGAACACAATCAGGGGCAGGGAGAGAGGGAGAAGCATGCCTGCTGCCTAGCAGGGAGCCCAATGCGGGGCTCAGTCCTAGGACCCTGGGATCATGACCTGAGCCGAAGACAGACGCTTAATGACTGAGCCACCCAGGCACCCCCAAAATATTAAAAAATAAAATAAAATAAAAAGTGTTCTTGCAACGCCACTTTTGATGCTCCTTTCAGCTTAAGAGTCACACAAGAAAATCAGTCTCACCAATAATTATTGCTAATACTATTTTGTGCCAAATGCCAACTACTGGGCCATGAACTTCACATCTAGTACCTTATTTAATCTGCCTAACAATCCTCTAAGACAGGTACTATTATAGTGAGGTTTGAGATTGTTAGAGATGTTAAACAATTGCCCAAGGCTACCCATTAAGTGACACAACTGGGATACAACCACTTCAGAGTCACATCTGCAGTCAATCAAAAACAATATTACACAGACTGTTTTTTCACTTCATTAAATCAATTCAGAATTTTTAGCTTTTTAAGTAAAATTTATCTTCAAAGAATAAGTATTTGCCACTAGTATATCCATGATATTTTATATATATATACATATATATGTATATATATATATATTTTATAGTGACTAAAAAATTGAAATAACAATGAAGGACTACTTTATTTTTACCTATAGAAAAGATTTCTAGTAATAATATCTAATTTTAGCAAGTGTGCAGGAAAATGGTACTTTTTGTGGGATTGTGCGAGAACAATCTGGTACAACTTCAATAATGAGGATAATTTTCCATTCTTATTTTATTTTAAAAGATTTGTTTATTTATTTGAGAGTGAGTGAGTGGGAGGTAAAGAGAGAGGCAGAAAGAATCTAAAGCAGTATCCGTGCTGAGCGCAGAGCCCAACCTGGGGCTCAATCCCACAACCACCAGATCATGACCCAAGCTGAAACCAAGACTCCAATGCCAACTGACTCAGCCACCCAGGTGCCCCTCCTTCTTTTTTCTTTTTTTTAAAGTAGGCTCCACAGCCAGTGTGGGGCTTGAACTCATTACCCTAAGATCAAAAGTCACATGCTCTACTGACTGAGCCACTCAGGTGCCCTTATATAACTCCATTTTCAGTGATATGTATTACTCTTATAATAAGAAAAAATTATGAGATTCTTTTTTTAAGATTTTGTTTATTAATTTGACAGAGAGATCACAAGTAGGCAGAGAAGCAGGCAGAGAGAGGGGGAAGCAGGCTCCCTGCTGAGCAGAGAGCCCGATGTGGGGGCTCAATCCCAGGACCCTGGGATCATGACCTGAGCTGAAGGCAGAGGCTTAACCCACTGAGCCACCCAGGCGCCCCAAAATTACGAGATTCTTTAAAAAGGTATCAGAGATAAAGGATACCAAAAGATTTTTTTTTTTAAGAAAAGTACTTTTTTTTTTTTTTTTTTTTTTTTTTAGGGAGAGAGAGAGTCAGGGGTGGGGGCAGAGGGAGAGAGAAAATCTTAAGCAAGCTCCATGCCCAGCATGAGCAACGTGGGGCTCAACTGCATGACCCTGAGATCATGACCTCAGCGGAAATCAAGATTCAGACACTTAACTGACTGAGCCACCCAGGTGCCCCCGAAAGAATTTTTTTTTTTTAATCTCACTGAAATAGGTCTGTAGTTTCCATTTAACAAATATACCAGATAAAATTGATGGGAGTTTTTATGTATAAATTACCAGTATATTTATTTAAAACACTTGATGCTTCTTTTATATAAGTGCAACAGTTAGTGTGAAGCTCAATAAATACTTAATAATCTAGTGTAAAATTTTTATTTAGTGTACAGCTCAATAAATACTTGTTGAATAATCTAGCGTAAAATTTTTATAAATGATTTAGATGAGAAAGAACACAGAGATGTTCCTGGTTTACACATGACAGTAAGTTCCTCTGTTTATATTTCAATCACATTTGACACTGTTAACCACCACCTAGTTCTTGAAACCCTCAAGACTCCCAACACAGCTCATTCGCCTAGTTACCCTCCCATCTCAGTGTCCACTAATCTCTTACTGGAGCAAAGGTCCTCATCCTCCTCTACACTGTAAGCTTCCCCCACCCCCCTTCCCCCTTACCCTGGTCCTCAGCTTTCTGCATTTTTTAAAAATTTATTTATTTATTTGTCAGAGAGAGAGGGAGAGAGAGAGCGAGCACAGGCAGACAGAGGCAGAGGGAGAAGCAGACTCCCTGCCGAGCAAGGAGCCCGATGTGGGACTCGATCCCAGGACGCTGGGATCATGACCTGAGCCGAAGGCAGCCGCTTAACCAACTGAGCCACCCAGGCATCCCTCTGCATTCTTTTTTCCATGCTCATTTCCTTGGTGAGTTCACCTGCAGTCATGGCATCATCACCTGTCACCTCAATGTAGATACTTTCTGGTGGAACATGACCTTGTTTCACTGGGTGTGGGCATGTGTGCTTTACTGCTACATATAAAAGGTATTCTGGTATTGTGCAACAGTAATGATTAGAATTTTATGCAACTCACCAAGGAAAAGATTGCTTGGAGGATCTGAGGACGAGTTGGCATCAATGGCAATAAATTCCTTCCCTTCTTCATAAAGTAAAACAAATAAAAATACATAAATAGAAGAAAAGTCAGCAAAGAACATGTGTGAAATTCTCAGGTAATGGTATACTTTGTTTGGGGGAAGGAATAAACTAAGTAAATGAGTTCATTGACCAATAGAAGATTTTTTTAAGGCTCTAGATTCTACATTTATAAAACCCACTTAAATGAAGAAAGCACATATTTTTATTAATCACATCTTTGTTTTATTATTTTGCTGGTAGTCAGTCCTAGTCAGCCAATCACATTACTCTTGTGGACTGACTCAGCTTCAAGACAGACTTTCTAACTGCCTCCCTCCCCTTCCAATCAGATTTCTTTTTTTTTTTTTTTAAGATTTTATTTATTTGACAGACAGAGAGACAGAGAGAGAGAGCGCACAAGCAGAGGGAGCGGCAGGCAGAGGGAGAAGCAGCTTCCTGCTGAGCAGGGAGCCCATTGGGATCAAAGGCAGATGCTTAACGACTGAGCCATCCAGGTGCCCCTCCAATCAGATTTCTGCACTTAAGTTTCTCCTGTATGAAACTGCAGGCTACAGGGAGCATGCAAATTTATTATTTAGACCTATGGTATATTACTCATAGGTCCTGAAATAAGTTAAGGGCTATAGGCATTCCTGACCCAATATGCAGAACAAAGAGTGTAAAAGACTTTTGGAACAAGAAGATAGAACTTTTTTTTTTTAAGATTTTATTTATTTATTTGTGAGAGAGCGAGAGAGAGAGAAACACAGGCAGACAGAGTTGCAGGCAGAGGCAGAGGGAGAAGCAGGCTTCCTGCGGAGCAAGAAGCCCAATGTGGGACTCGATCCCAGGACACTGGGATCATGACCTGAGCCGAAGGCAGCCGCTTAACCAACTGAGCCACCCAGGCGTCCCAGGAAGATTGAACTTTTTATTAATTTTTGCCTAATCCCAGCAGAAAAGCAAGCACGTGGTAGAAAGCTCCACAGAATATTACTCCATAGGAAAGGTCATCAAAACCCTTACGGCCATGAGCAAGACTAGGCCCAGATAGTAGCTCAGAATAGCAATAAAAGCCAAGACTCACTGAAGGGTAGAAACAGCCTTTAACATCTCTCTAATAAATAAGCTTCAGACAAGCAAAATAGGAGAAAAGGAGATGGTTGAAGAAAACAACACTTCTAAGGGTCCAAGCCACGAACACCTCTGGGTATCTACAGTCCTGGGCCCTATTCTGTGGTGAGTGCTTATGGGGGGTGGTAGGTAAAGAGGCAGCGTCTGGGGCTTGCCAGCCATGCAGAGAGGTTATTAGAAGTATGTATATATAGTGGGGCGCCTGGCAGTGAAGCGGCTGCCTTCGGCTCAGGTCACAATCCCAGAGTGCTGGATCAACCCGTCAGGCTTCCCGCTCAGCAGGGAATCTGCTTCTCCCTCGCCCTCTCCCCTCGCTCGTGCTCATGCTCCCTCACTTGCTCTCTCACTCACTCTCTAATAAACAAATAAAAACCATTTTAAAAAAATAAGTATGTACATATGGAAGTTACTACTCAGAAAGTAACCAAAGACCAAGAACCAAGGGGAATGAATTAGGCACCAGAATCAGAATGGCAAAGATGGAAAAGAGGGTGAGGATCAGCTTTGGGGAAGTGGTAAGGTTGTAACAAAATTTGTGGGATGGTTCAGGACAATAGACTGGGATTCCCTTGGATCCTGCTGAACCTGACCAGGTTAAAGGTGGAGCTTTGAAGGTAATACAGCTGTGTGGGAGCCTTCTCCTTCCTCTGACCCCCTGCTACCTCCTGGAATCTAGGTTTCTTCAGATTTGACAGGCAGAAGGCCGCCATGTTAGTAGTGAGACACTTAACGTGATGGTGAATTCCGGGTCTACTCCTCTGATCCTCTGTAGCCCACCCACCCTATCAGATATTACAGGTAACTTCAGCAGCATCAGGAGTCCAGCCAAACACTCTGACATTTCTCTACAATAGACTATAATGGGACAACTTCTGTGACACCACCATACCATAGGTTTCTTCCAACCACCTGGCAGCTCTCTCTCAGTCTCTTACTGGTTTTTCCTTCACTACCTGTCCCTCGGGTTCATTGGTATTCCTGGAGGCTTTATTCTAAATTTTCTTTTTTCTCCACTCAACTCTCAATAATTCTATCTACACCCGTGCATAACTCCAATAACTATCTCCATGTGCCAAGCATGGATTCGGTCAGCTCTACATTAATATATCTAATTGTCTACCGGATCTCTTCAATTAATGGACTTGCAAGTATTCAAACCCAATGTCCAAAATCAGACACATGATTTTCCCCCCAAATATCTTAACACCCTGAAGTTCTCTTACTGGTAACTGGCACCATCATCCACCTACATGCTCAAGCCAAAACCTCAAAGTCATCCTTGAATTCTCTTCTCCCTCATTGTCCACATCTAAGTCTTGCTGGATAGAACTCCAAAATATTCTCTCAAAATCATCCACTTCTCCACTGCTCTACCCTACACAGGGAAAACCACCACCACCTTTCACTGGAACCAATGTAACTGCCCTTTAACTTGTCTCCTAGAGTCTAGTGTTGATCCTCTCCAGTCTGTCTATAAAACAGCCAAAATGCAGCACTGGCCAACTCACTCTTCTGTGTACAACCCTAGACTGGCCTCCCCTTTATAGGATGAACTACAAACAACTTATCGTGGATTTCAAGGTACTCTGTGATCTGTTCCCTTACTGCCACATGATCACCTCAAAATCATTAAGGTCGCCATATAAACATAGCTACTTCTTTAAAGATTCATTTTAGAGAGAGAGTGCACTTGTCTGAGTAGGGGAGAAGGAGAGAGTGAAACTCAAGCAGACTCCTCTGGCATCTATCCTAGCCTACCTAGGTGGGTCTAATCAGCCCCTCTTGGCCACAGGTGCACAGGCCTGCATCATTCCACATTCAGTCCTGCCTTACCTTATCAAAGCTGGTGGATGAGCTGACTGGTACCCTTTACTCACATGAAGGTCTTGTACATCTTCACAGTTGCCAATACCACATCCTTCAGAAGTTCCCAACCAGTTTAACAAGGTCTGATAATTTAAAGTCTGTAAGTACTGCTCAGACTCTCTTGAATCAAAGTTGCTCAGTCCCTTAGAGAGCCACCTCTCCCCTGCTTTTCTGTCTGGAATGGATCTGGTTGTATGAGGGGAAGGGGACTTCGTAGCAGCAAGAAGTTGGACTCCTTGAGCAAGTGGTCCTCTGGGTTCCCAGATCTCCAGTGCGACGTTCTTTTGCCTTTGCTGCTTAGTCTACAATTGTGGCCCAGCTCTGTGATGGGTATAATTCTTCATTCAACCAATAAGAGATATTGGTGAAAAATAAGCACATGAAGATGCTCAGTACCCTTAATCACTAGGGAAATGCAAATTAAAGCCACAATGAGATATCACTACACACCTACTAGAATGATTTAAAAAAATGACAATACTGAGTGCTGACGGGGATGCAGAGTGACCAGAACTCTCACACAATGCTGAGAAGTGTAAAGTGTACAGGCATTTTGGAAAACAGTTTGGCACTTTTCTCCTACATTAGGATAAACATTCACTTACACAAGATCAAAGATTTCACTCCTAAGTATTTATCCAAGAACAATACAAACATAGGTCTACAAAAAGACTAGTATATGAATGTTCAAGCAGCTTCCAAAAAGTAGAAAACCACCTAAATGTCCATCAGCAGATGATTGGATAAATTCAGTACCATTAATCTTTGGGGATGTAATCGTGGTGTATCCAACAATGAAATACAGCTTAGCAATAAAAAGGGATGGACTACTTATATACACAAAAACATGAATGAATATGAAAAACACAATGCTGACTTAGAGAAGCCAAGAACAGGATACACACTGTATGATTCCATTTATATGAAGCTCTACAATAGACGGTACTCATTTGCAATGATAGAAATCTGATCAGCAAATATCTGGGGTGGGGGGATGGGGAACTACAAAGAATAACAAGAGAATTTGTGTTTGGGGGGGGTAATAGAAATTTCTACAATCTGGGAAGATGATTATATAGGTGCAAACATCATCAAAATTCACTACATTGTACACTTAAAAACACATATATCAAAAAAAACACATATATCATCTTGTTTGTATATTATATTTCCATAAAGTTGAAAAAATAATTATTTTGCACAGTTGAAGAGTTCTATAAGTCTTTTTTGTTACCTGTAGTGGCTGGCCAGCAAATCATTACAGAAGTTAAGCAGCCCATGGGTAGTATAGAATTATCCTTGATCCATCAGCCTTCTGCAACATACCAAAGGAATGGATTCTCTGTCCAGTGGAAATGGAAGGCATTAGGGAATTTGCTTCCCAAGTCATAGAGGTTAGAGTGTGAATTTGCACACCCTCTCGTGATTAACCCAACCAAGTCAATCTTTTAAAAGGATTTTTTTTATTTATTTACTTATTTGAGAGAGATTGAGAGTGAGCATGAGGGAAGGGGAGAGAATCTGAAGCAGACTCTGCACTGAATGCAGTGCCCAACACGAGGCTCGATCCCACGTCTTCAAGATCATGACCTGAGCTAAAACCAAGAGTCAGACACTTAAACAACTGAGCTACCCAGGCGCCCCTAACCCAAGTCAATTTTTTAAAAATCAGGCAGGCCTAAGCAATGGTAATAGTTAAAGAAAGCTATTTTTTTTTTAAATCAGGAAGTTAATGCTTCAAAGTAAAGAATTCCCACTGTAGGAAAACAAAACACTTCTAATACATGCTCTGAGTGGGGTCTGGACCTTCCAAAGAACATGGAGAATCATCTGATGTGTTAGCAGGAACACACACACACACACACACGATGAGCAGAAATGCCTCCCTGGCCACCCTCTTTATGGCACAGGGGAAGAATGGCTCCACCATTAGAGAAGCAGCCAGACGGATAGTTTTTATTTGTAACTTGACTTACAAATGTTTATTATGATCATTTTTTAAATGGCTGGATGCTGGAAAGGCTTTCATGTAAACCCAGGAAGGGCAGAACACAAAGTAAAACCCATCAACTGCCCTTTCTACCTGCTGTCTTGCACTTCTCTCCCTCATCCCCATAACTCACTGCACCTCAGTGTCCAAAGTAAATGCTAAAACTACACCTGAGGACTTGGGTTAAGCCAAAATAAAGAAAGCTCTAGGATGGAAGTGTAGGTAAGAATTGAGAGGAGGGGTGATGAATTCATTGGACGTTTGTCCTTTCTAGTTCCCACCATCCGTGCCCCCTTCCTAAGACTACTCTGCCGTCATTTCAGGCAATTAACTCTCCTGTTTTCTGTACATCTTTGTTGGGAGAGGAAAACCAAAAGTTTTCCCTCCCTTCACCGAAACCAAGGACTTTCTCGGGGTGCAGATGGGGGCTCCTTCTCCTAGACCCTTTCTCTCTATATCCTGATAGAGCCATAGATGGCCCTTGATTTAAGCTTAGCCAATCAAACGATCTCTTGGGACTTCACTTCTTTAGCAGAGTGATGCAAGAAGCAAAGAAATGGTTGGCAGTGGATCCAGCAAGACAGTTAAGCAGTTTCTTCTCTGTCAGCTCCAAGCCTGCTTCCTCAGGTTTCCCTTCAGTCCTGTGAGGCTCTCCTCAGCGGAGAAATAATTATTTTAAGTGCCCCCCCCTTCCTCCACTGTCCCTCACTGTTCTTCAATCTCCCTCCTTATTTGTCAGAGAGAGAGAGAGAGAGAGAGCGCACAAGCAGGGGGAGCAGCAGGCAGAGGGAGAAGCAGACTTCCCACTGAGCAGGGAGCCCCATGCAGGCTGGATCCCAGGGCTCTGAGATGAAGGCAGATGCTTAACCGATTGGGCCACCCAGGTCAATCCCCTTCCTTACAGTTAATGTCTGTTATCAGTCTGGTATATTTTCTTCCAGAAAAGTTCTATACATCTCATTCTTGTTTTCAAACAAATGCATCTATGTGTCATATAAATTGGACATGATCCATATTATTGTGCAACTTGCTGTTTATGAGCTATAATCTTCTATTTCTTTTGTATCTTCTCATCACACCTGATTAAAGCTGTACACACAAAAATTCTGCCAAGATTGGTGTTTAGAAGTAGGGTGGGACTCAGTTAATTTCACTATTTTATATAGCCCCTTAATTACCCATAATACGATGGATTTGGGCAAAAGTTCAGCTAGTTGAACAAGACTCCTAAAGAATACTAACAATGTGTCAAGCTGAAAAGTTCTAGGCAATAGAGAAGGTTCCTTTTTGTTGTTGTTTAAGATTTTATTTACTTCTTTGTCAGAGAGACAGAGAGCACAAGCAGGGGGAGCAGTAGTCAGAGGGAGAAACAGGTTCCCTCCAAGACGAGCAGGAAGCCTGATGCAGGACTCCATCCCAGAATCCTGGGATCATGACTGGAACTGAAGGCAGATGCTTAACGGACTCCTCCGTCACCCAGGTTATCCCTAGAGAAGGTTCTTAAGCAGGAAATCCCATGATAAAGACAATGTTTCAAGAAGAATAACATGGCAACCTTGTATATAACATAGACCAGAAGAGGAGGAGATTGGAGCAGGGAGAATAATCCAGGGGCTAACAGAAGACAGTTCTGAAGAAATAAAATTCTGAATTACAGTGGGACCAGAGAAATGAAGAGAAACTTGTACAACAAGAAGTTGGGCTAGTAGAGTGGAAGATTAGGATTAGAAGGGTTCAATTTGAATTCCAACTCTGAAATTTCTAAGCTGTGTGACTTCTGGCGAGACACTTCCCTGCTCCATAGCGCAGTTTGTCAGTAAAATGAAGAACTTAGAATATTAGGCTTTCGCAAGTTTTTCCCCCAATGGGACCCTTTTTTTCTGGGGGAAAAACAAGGCAAGATTGTTCTGGCTGAGCACAGGTAAAGAGCTCAGAGCCTCAGCTAGCCTTCATTTCATTTCTCTCAGCCACCTCTGAGGCATTCTTGAGTGATCTCCAGAGGACTAGGGAACAACATTTGAGAAATTTCTAAAGATTCTGCTACCAACTCTAATATTCAATGACTCAAGGGGGTAAACTTGGCAGAGATGCTTAGGAAAACAGTAATGACTTTAAGAGTTGCCACAGAATCATATAACAGAAAGAGTAAATTGCCCTCCAATAAATTTGCCTGCTTTTCCTTCCAGGCCAAACTCAATTTAATGTCCCAACTCTCATCCAAAATCTTGTGCAAGCAGTAATCTAACCTCCATATAAACAATACAGTCACAAATAGTTCACTGCCTAACAATCAGTTCATTCCAATTCGAGGTTCACCAACTAATAGCAGACGTCTGTCACTCTATCACTGCCATCTGAAATAAAGGTGCTCATTCTAATTTCTGGACCTAAAGCAAGTAAATCTAGCCCCTCCTCCATAGGAGAGAATCCTTCAGCTGTTTGAAAAGAGCTATAAAGGCTGCCTTATCACCTTTTATTCTCTTTTTATTCACTTTTTATTCTCAAGAAGCTCCATGGAGGTGGCCTGCTCTAGTTCTAGATCGATTTAACATTTTCTAAGCATCTAAGTGCTTAGGTGTGCAAGCAGATTTTCATTTATTCAGGGCTTTAAAGACTTAATCAAACCAGATGATCTTCCTTAAAACAAATGACTAGGTTTATGGTGAAATGTAAACAGAATTCAAACTCATTATTTGGTAACTATTCTTTTCTTGCTTAACATTAGCTGCTCCCAGTTTATCAGAAGTAGATTGCTAAGTCTTTCGACCCAAAGCTAATTGTGAAAACATCTGTCCAGGAATCCAAAAAGATCTAAGACTCAAGGTCCACTGAGGCAACTACAAATAATAAAAATAAATTAAGCATTCTGACTCCAAAACCTGTAATGTCATCAACTCGCAAGGGAATATAATTCTCACCATATAAAATTCAGTTATCACCAAGGTGACACGGAATATCATCAGTGTTAGTAAAAAAGCTTCATTCACCATTCTCCATGCCACCCGTTGCATATTCCACCACCAGATCTGTAAAATCAGGGTCTGTCGCTTGGGCCTGGGCATCTGCCAGTCTGGGGAATTTGGGGATGGGAAGTAGAAAGTATGACTGAGCCCCTAAGGAGAAATCAAGCCAGTACAGCCAACAGTCCATGATGCCTGTAGGAGCATAGAACCTTTACAGTTTCCTGTGCTCCAGTTGTCCTGGTAACCTGAGGCCTCCTTATTTGTGTTGGCATCTTGGGGCCAAGAGCGGAAGCAAAGCTGGAGCACCAGCAAGATCTGCAGGAAAAAAATGTGGGTAATGCAGCAGTTATGCCACAGGAGGGTCAAGCCTAGAGCATAAGAATTACCTGGTTAGGGGAGAAGAGGGTGTAGTGTCTTATAAAAATCAGATTTCCAGATTTCTTTTCCAATGTTTCTGATTCAACAGGTCTAGGATGAGCTCAGAAACCTGCAATGTTAAGAAGCCACCTCCTACCAAGTAAGACAAAGACCACACTTTTGAAAATTCAGGCTAAGCAAACAAATCAGCAGTCAGAGAGAAAAAGTATAGTCACCTATCAATTTCAGAAAGCCCATATTCTAGCACAGTAGTTCTCAACGTGGGGGGTGGGTTGCTGATTTTGCATTCCAGGGACATTTGGCAATGCCTGAAGACATTTTTGGTTATCACAGTGGAGGTCAGGGATGCTCCTAAACATCTCACAGGTCATAGGACTGGCCCCAAACAATAAAGTCTTATCCAGCCCAAACCCCAGTGCCGTGGTGGAGGATATTCTGCTCCTCAGCACCACCATTCCCAACCCACAGAAATCAATGCTACATACACAATTTTGGTCACAGTACAGAAAATTATGTAAAGTTCCCTGGAAAAAAAATGAGACCCCAAAAATCACTTTAAAAAAAACAACAGTGGATGTCATTAAAGATATGGATAAGAAGGAGACTAGAACAACAGACAACAATGGGCACCTGGTTGGCTCAATCAGCAGAGCATGTGACTCTTGATCTCAGGGTCCTGAGTTCAAGCCCCACAATGGGCATGGAGCCTACTTAAAAATAAAAACAAGTAAACAAAAATTAGAACAGACAATGATGGGAGGGAGGTATGGACAAAGATGGTGAGCCAAGAAGGAAATCAAGAGAGGACAAGGCACTGGGTGACAGCAACAAGCAATGAACGCCACTCCCTCAATGGATGCAGCCTCTCTCCACATGTAGAGGACTGGTAAAGAGAAACCTATTAAAAATAACATAAGCAAAAAAAGAAAAGGAAAGGAAAATGGATAAAGGAACTGTAAAGAAGGAGCTTTAGGATACATCAAGCACAGATCTGGAATGAAAAAAGACAATAGAGATTCCTTTGTAAAAGAAAGCTAAATAAAGACTCTTAAACAATGGTAAGAAAATGAGAAGACTCCTAGAAGGAGGTTGGGAATTATGTGAGAAAGGAAAAAAAAAAAATTTATGATCTTCTAACACTAATTTCCTCCCCCACCTTCACCCCAAGAAAGATGATCCTTTAAAAGTTCTTTGATTTTATCAAGCAGACATAATGAAGGCAGGATGGGGGTGGGGGTGGTGACTGGCTCAGTTGGTTAAGCAACTGGCTTCTTCTGCTCAGATCATGATTCCAGGATCTGGGGATTGAGCCCCACATTGGGCTCCCTTCTCAGCGGGGAGCTTGCTTCTCCCCTTCCTGCCATTCCCCCTGCTTGTGCTTGCTCTCTGTCTCTCTCTTGCTTGCTCTGTGTCAAATAAATATATATATTTTTAAATCTTTTAAAAAAAATAATGAAAGGGAAAGGAAATTAGAGAAAGAGGAGCACACCTAAGAATTCTTTTTTTGTTTTTTTAAGATTTTATTTATTTATTTACTTATTTATTTAAGAGAGAGCAAGCACAAGGAGGGGAGTGGCAGGGAGGGAAGAAGCAGGCTCCCTGCTGAGCAAGGAGCCCCCTCAATGTGGGCCTCAAGCCCAGGTCCCTGGGATCATGACCTGAGCCGAAGGCAGACACGTGACTGAACCACCCAGGCACCCCTAAGAATTCTTCTCAAAGAAGAGGTGGTACTCTAAAAAAATAGAAAAGTGAAACTCAAAGAGAAGGACAAAAGATGTTTTGGGGAAAGAAGAGAAAAGATGAGGGAGAGATCTGGTAGCAACTTGAGGGAGAGGGACTTTAAGGACTCTTTCTCTTTAGGAAAGAGAAATTAAATGAGGATTTTTTTTTTTTTTTAAAGCATTGCTTCTGGGATACAAGAGATGAGATATAGCCTCTATCTTCTACCCCTTCTAAGGAATCTTCAGTAAAATCTGACATTACTTTGAGGATTGGGTCTGCATTTTTTCTCAGTTGTGACATAAGATTGGCCTTTAGGCAGATCAAGAGCCCAGTTACATACATTTTTACCATGTTTGAAGTGACTATAAGATTTCTAGAGCAACCAAAAGACAGCCATATGACAATAAACTAACTCCCAGAGTTTAGAGCTGTACCAACATAAGTTATTCATCTTAAGGGGCTATTTAAATTCAAATTAACTAAAATTTAAAATTCCATTTCTCAGTCACACTAGCTATATTTCAAGTGCTCAAAAACCACATGTGGCTAGTGGCTAAGGATTAGGCAGGACAGGCAGGGAACAGTTCCATCACCACTGAAAAAGTTCTATTGGACAGTGCTGGAGTAAAGAAAAAAGCTTAGACAAATAGCTAACAAAAAATGAACCTTTTCAAATCTTTAAAGAGCTGCCACATTGAAAAACAAGTAGATTTTTTCCCCCATGTTGTTTCAAAAAGCAGAATTAAGGGGGGAAATGAGATGCCGTAACATGACAGATTTCAGTTTAACAACTCTCTAGTACCTAAAGCCAGATAACAGTAGAAGGGACAGCCTCTGACCGCAGAAGGAAGTGACCCGTTTTGTTCTGTAGAGACAGTCAAGCAAAGACCAACTTGATCATCTTTCAGAACTAACGAAGAACTAGATGCCTTCTAAGTATCTAGTTTTGAAACTATAATTTTAAGAAAAGAGTAATTTACAAATAAGATAAAAGTGAGAGTCATAAATAGAATGTTAAGTCACTACCACCACAAGTAGACTATAGAGCAGGCAGGAACAATGAAAACATTTAAGTGGACAGGGAATTTAGTCAAACATTAATGGTGGTTAGTTAGGGGTTAATTACTGGTGGTACAGGCTATCATGAATGTAGTAATCTGTAAGGAGAAAAAAAATTACACAAACTTGTTAAGAATGGTACCAATGGTTCAGAGACAAGGTGGGAAAACTTCAGTACGGGTTATTAATGGAAACTTGGCCACAGCTGAAATCAGTCCTAGAACCAGAGGATCTTTTCTATTCTCTGCCAAAGAGAACACCAGGCTAAGTATAGCAATTGAATGTTCTTGGAACTCTGGCCCCTCCATCCCATTCCCCTGCTGTTCACCTAGTCTTATTTGTCATCTCTCTCAACTCCTGAAACTCAGTCTCCTTCATGTGATCTCCTCATCTGCATAGGAACAGCTTCTTTCAACCTTCTCATCTCAACAGAGAATGTCAAAGGATGAGGTCTCTTAACTTTCTATCCTAGCTATGAACTTAACCCATCTTCATCATCCACCCCAAAATGTACTTGGCTTGATTATAATGTAACATACTGAATATATATTCATATACATGTACTGACTTGTTACATTATCTGTGCATTTTAGTGTTTATGTGTACTTGAGAGAATTCATGCAAACACATGTGGTAACATCCTTTCTTGGTCAACACTGAGGAATCTGGCGCCAAAATTGTGAAATTCACTCTTCAGGGGCTAGCACACCAAGCTTCAGTGGAGTCATCCAATGGACTCTACGATTGACCATGTCATGCTTCTAAATGCAAAATACTGGAAGAAGAGACAGAAGTAGATATAAATTTGAAAACTTTTATCCTTGTAGGAAAAATAGTGGAAACATAAGCGTCTTAGAGGAAGACTAACTTAATCATAAGGGGAAGGTTGAAGCAAGCATAAGAGGCTTTCCAAACAGTCCAGAATCAGGAAAGGGTGAGAGGAGAGGAAGGAAGACAGAAGTAGATCATGCAGAATAAATAAAATCCAACCTTTAAAAAAAAAAATCTAAGGTCTTACCAAAGAGAAAGGTGGAAAAAAAGATTTCAACAAGAGTGTTAAAGATGGAAAAGAGCCAGAAAAGACTGTAGGCTTTAAAAAAAAAAAAAAATCAATGAAGAAGTAGTGGTGTATGTTGGCAAAGAGAAGTGTAGAGTTGAGGGAAGGGATAGAATTTATGGTAGGGGAAGTTGGTGTGAAGTTTTCCTCTAAAGATGCCCAGCAGAGCAAAGAAGGAATGAAGGCAAAAGCCACTGGGAATAAGGTAGGGCTGGGACTAAAACAGCAGAGGAGAAAGCAACAGGGTCCAAAGTGGGAAATTATTTTCTTTTTTTTTAATTAACTGACCCAGATTTTCCTGTCTAGGGCCAAAGACAACTGTAGGATTTAAAGATCTTTAAAATAAATCATAAAGATCCTGCTCCTTAGAATTGCCTTTGGCCCAAAATAAAATAAACTATAAAGATCATGACAAAATTAGTGTCAGTTTCTGAGACAAGTACAAAATACCACTGTGGAGTTGATTTTAGAAATCAGACTAATAAGTGCTGTTAAAGAAATGCTACTGTGAATAAAACACCTTTACCTTTCTCTTTTTATCAGTCACAGGGTAAATATAGAAACTTCATAGTTACACATGTCCACAGAAGACAGTAAGTAACCTAATATTTACGGTAAAACCGAGTTGTCTTTGTATACTGTAGACTAATGCCCACCCCCCAACAAATGTTTTACTTGGTTCAGGATTCACAGGACAGGTTATAGGGCTGCACAGAGAAAAGTTAAGGTTAAAAACAAAGACCATAAGATGAGGGAGGGGGAAATGAGAGGTGTTGTGCTGATACAGAACTGAGGCATTAGAAACAGAATTCATGCAAGTCAGGGAGGGGAAAAAAGGCACAAAAGCATGGCAGTGCCATATAACTAATCTTGATAGCCTCACTGTGGGTGTTAAAACACTGAATCCGACTTTTTAACTCTTTTTAAAACGTCAACATTTAATTGCTTGATATATGCAGTTATGTGATTTTAAATGACTATTAAAATTAGCACATCAATGCCTAATTCTTTGGCAAAGACCGAATGGCAGGTGGTAACATTAGACACAGATAACCTCACCTTTAAGTCACTCACTACTCTTCTTGCTCAGACCATAGATTCTATCTGCGGGGGCAAATCCCAATTACTCACACCAGCATTCAAAGCTTTTAATGACCTAGCCACATGGTACCTACATAACCCTAAGTCCCCTAACCCCAAAACCTGGCCTCCACTGTCAGAGTGCAGAACCTCTAGAAGGACCGTATCTTTGCGGTCTGGCCGTTTCCACCTTCCTACCTGATGTGGAAGTCTCCTTCATTTACAGGTTCTGGCTCGGGGAGGCCTACACTGGCGCTGCGCTCCTCCAGCACTCCAGTACACCTCGGTCTCGCTCCGCAGCCCCGCAATCCTCCCCTCCCTGGGCCACACCACCTTGCCCACTTGCCGTTTTGCCCCTGGGCCCCTTTCCCTCCCCACCGGCAGCTCTCTGGGGCCTTCTTCCTGCCCCCAAGAGATTCTCCCAGGGGACGTTCCTGGACAGCCTCCATTTGATCGCAGGCTCTGTATTTGGTGTCAGGGGTTTCAAGCCAGGGGTGAAAATGGGACCTGGACCCTGCAGGACCCCTCCCCACTTAACTCCCCGGCGCTTCAGTGGCCCTCCCGGGGCTCCCCCCCCCCACAGCCACCCTCAGGGCTCCAGCCACCCAAATCTCCCCGCTGAGGCGGGTCCCTCCTATCCGGCTGGGCGGCAGGCAGCGGGGGTCGGCAGTGACTCACCGGAGGGCCAGCGGCCGGAATACGCTCACTTCCTCTCCGCGCGCACCTGCCGGGCCCCGCTGGAGCGCCGCCCGGCCGGGCCTCCGGCGGATGTTTTTTCTGTCCCCGCGCTCGCAGGCAGTGCGAGCCAACTGCCGCCTCCCGGCCACTCCCGCCCCCCCACCCCGCAACTGGCACCCCCAACCACCGCTGCCCCAGGAATCACAGAATTGGGCCCTAACCACTGACATCCCCAACAGACAAGCGCACACAGAGCAACCACAAGCGTGGCCTCCAGCTCCACGCAGCTACAGAAACGCACACTTGAGCACACCCAACAGCTAGAATGCAAGTGGGTTCAACCAACACCTTCCAGACACCCACAGCCCCACAACTTCTGAGAGAGGGATCCTGGCTCAGCCCCAGCCTTTCTTTCCAGAAGCCCCTACTCCTGCCCATAAGCCCACCTTCTCTTCATTACAGGTGGCTCTCACTTGTCCCCATTACCTCACACAACAATCCCCATTGGGCCCCCTTTGCCTTCTAGCATCACCACCACCTTCAAGCTTCCTAGCTTCCCAGTCGTGTCTGCCCCCTACTGGGTTGGTTCCAGGTTGCAAGAGCAAAAGACTGGTCCAGACTTCCAGGGTGTCAGCATGTTCCCCTTCCCCAGAAAGGTAGAGGCAGAGCTATTGACTACTGACAAGACTTCTGGGCCCTTGTGCTAGAAAGCCTTCTCATCCATCTCCTCCAGCCAAGAGAGCAATCCAGGGCCATGCCTCCCACACGCCAGCCTACGTCAGAGCACCCTGCTTCAACCACTGAGTCTTTTTTTTTTCTTTTTCTCTCTCAGAACTCCTCTGAAATAGAAAGGTATCAGACCTGACTAGGGTGAAAATGTGGTACAATTGGCATCTCCATCCACTTAAGCTATTTACTTGGAAAAGAGATAACTCAAGGAATCTTAGGTGAATGGATGAAGTTGTGTTTCTGAATGGTGAAGAGGTCAGGCAGGGTGGCCCTCTAAAAAGGTCAGCCAGGAGTATCCGTATCTGAGCCGCTGGGTGACAGGGAATGGGAGTCTTGCAGTAAAAGGGACTGGAGACTCATAAGGAAAAATAGAATGTCAAAGTGATTGGCGTAGGACGGGAATAACTTGGATAGGGTCTTTGGAGTGTGGCAGACTGAGAGAGAAGGGCCGTTAGTAGCAAAGAGATGGCCCCCATTAGAGTGGTCAGAAAGAAAAACTTGAGAGTTCACATGAGTGGGGATGGGCAGCAATGGATCAGAATCCTAACATGAAAAGCTGGAGCCCCCAAGTTAGCTGGAAGGATAAAAAAATGACACCTCTTCCCAGGGCAGAAGTGAGGGGACTGAGCTAGGAAAAGTGGGTTTATCAGCAACACTGGAGGTGGTTAAGGGTGACATGGAACACAACTGCGAAAAAGGCAGAAGTGGTAGGAGACCGCAGCCCCTAACAGAAGCCCTCAGCTATGTAGAGCTGCTCAATGCGATTTAAACAAAGCACTGTACCCATTTTGTCTCTGAACTCTAGCACCAATCACAGCAGCTACTATTTTCTGGGGGCCATGTGGCAGGGACAGTACTAATATCATTACACGCATTACCTCATTGAAAGCCTCTTAACAACCCCGAGTTAGTATTACTATCCCGATGTAAAGATAAGGAAACAGGTTTTAGAGAGGTGAAGTAGTTTGCCCAACGTCACACAGTCAAGTAGAATCAGGATATGAATTCAACTAGTCTGATTCTATAACCTATGCTCTTAACCACCCACCTTGGGGGTCTCTAGAACCTGCAGGAGGATGTCAGAGGATTCCTCAATTCTCATTCCATAATGTACAAGAGGAAAGCAGCATGCCTCTGTGAAATGAGTGACTCAAATCACCTGGGTATTTGAAGACGTTCCTCTTTGAACCACCCCTAGCTATGGAAAGATCGTGTATCTACTGTGTGTTTGGGGGTACTGAACAATGCATACTCAGGATGCCTGTGGAAGAGACACCTGCCTCCCCATCTCTGAGGGGCAACCATGTCTCTAGGATACTTCTGGGAGATTCTGCCGTAGGGTCTGAGAGAAATATTCTGCACTCCAGGTGCCTGTTCGCTCTCCTGGAGCCTCTGGCTGTTGCACCCTACTGCAGCTCCTTGGTTTGGCTGGGGCACAGGATTAGCCATCCCCAGGAAATGCCTCCCTCCGGTCCAGGCAAGGATCCCAGCACACACACCCTTGGAGTGTGTATGTGTGTTGGGGGCAGGGTGGAATGCTTCCTTCTCTCCAGGTCAGGGAAGAGATGTGGGGACCACCTGGGGGCCCTCACTCCTTCCACCTCCTTGCTGGGGAAGTGCCCAGTCCAGTGCCCCTTCCATGGCCACCTCCCTCCCCCTAGCTGTGCTGGGGCATGAATCAGCTCTCACAGCTTGTTAAAGCTGGACCTCTTGTTTTCATGCCCTCACCTCAGGAAACAGAATTACAGCTTTTCCAGCTCTACTCAGCAGGGGGCCAGGGTCCTCACTTTATAAACATCCCCAAGCCTGTGAGAGCAGAGGGCACGGAGATGGTATAAGACAGAAGCCCAGGGGAGAAAGACAGAAACTAAGACCGAAGGAGAAAAACAAAGAAAAGCCAGAGACAAGACCAGAAGAGAGGCCAAGAAGGGATCGCGAGGGCTGTGCTACAGGAATGACCCTAAGGATGCTGTGGGCTGGACAGGCTAAGGGGGTCCTGGGAAGCCGGGGGATCGTCTGCTTGGTGATCTCTCTGCTCCTCCAGCAGCCAGGAGTCCACAGCAAATGCTACTTTCAAGCTCAAGGTAAAGCTGGGGGAGGCATTAGGAAAGGACAAGGACAGACGGAGCTGGGGCAAGGGGCTTAGAGATGATCCTCTACCAGAATACCCAGACTCCCTCCAGCTTGGAAACAGGAGAGACTAAATATGGGGGCAATATGCACTTACTTTCTCCCATTCCAGACCACAAGCAATTCTGTCAGCCACCACCAATCCCCAGCACACTAACATTTCCTGTTCTTCCCTAGCCCCCTGCCACTACGAAGGGAAATATTTTACCCTGGGTGAGTCTTGGCTCCGCAAGGACTGTTTCCATTGTACCTGTCTGCATCCTGTCGGTGTGGGCTGCTGTGACACGTGAGTGACCAAAGACAGCCAGAGAGAATGGCTCTGACATGAGTGACTAAGGGCTGGCCAGGGTGTAACCAAATTGCTGTGATGTGAGAAAGAAGAGAACAGAGGTACGAGGCAGGCTGAACCTGAAGTTACCAACAAGAATTTGAGAGAGAAGGCTGCAGGCTACAAAGTGAGGGATGTAGGGGTGGGTCTGGAGGGGAAGTATTTCTGCTGTGAAATGAAAAAATCCATATATGGTAGGTGAGAGCTTGGCTAGGGGGACCAAGAGGGCACTAACAATATGGGAAAGATAAGAGAGGAATGCTGGCAGAGAGAAGTGTGGGACAGGGATAAAGGTGGCCCTTCACTGTGCTGACTCCTTCCCCAACCTTTGGTTCCCCAGGTCCCAGCATCCCATCGACTTCCCTGCAGGCTGTGAGATACGTCAGGAGGCAGGAACCTGCCAATTCTCCCTGGTGCAAAAATCTGACCCTCGGCTGCCCTGCAAAGGAGGAGGGCCCGACCCAGAATGGGGCTCAGCTAACACCCCTGCTCCTGGGGCTCCTGCTCCCCACTCCAGCTAAACTCAACTGATCACCCTTCTGCTGACTGCCCACTGCTGCTGCCACTTCCAGGGAAACCACTAGCAGCTGCCAATTTATTCTGAATAAATAAATTAATGCTACAGCTGAAAGCCTGCCTCTCGTTGTCCGTGCCATTGGGCCTCACATGGGAAAAATGGGCCCTACTAGAGTCCAGGTGCTGAGTTCTCAGTATCCTGAAGAAAGATAGTGTCACGGTGAGCCAGTTTCAGATGGTTATGGTGCTGGTGCTGGGGCCTGGGGCTGCATATGAGGCCAGGGTAGGGCTTGTGGGCAGCACCTTGATGGGGAGGTCCCAGCTGAAGGTGTCCACGGGCACTTGCTCAGGCCCTGTCCAGGTGACAGGCTCAGGCTGTTCCAAAGGAGGTAGGAGCACCAAACCTGGTTCTCGTGATGTTACAAATTCAAAATGTAATAGCCACTTCAGGGACACTGTGGAAAAAAGAGATAAAGGCAGAGGCATTAGAGGCCAGGAGTAAAAACAAGTGCAGGATGTGGTTAGTGAATGAGAAAAAAAGCAGTATTCGGGAAGAGGAGGAAAAGCCACAGGGTTTCTCTAAAGAGTTTCTCTAAAGAAATCTGTTAACCAGAAATGTGACAATCAGGATAGCAAGGTCAAGCACCTAATAACCACAGCGTGGGACAGTCAGGACTTGGGAGCTTGACGTAAACGTGCTAGAGCATCAGAGATCAATGTGCCACAGGGTCACAGTGGGCAGGGGAAGGAAGAACACCCACAAAGCTCTTAAAAGTTTAAGTGTTAGTGCATCTAGGAAATAGGCTGAAGGTCAGAGAAAGTGTTAAGGGTCAAAGGCTGGGTGTGGGTATGGCCAGAAGTTTGTTAGGAATCAGGACCCATTACACTTCAGAGAAATAGGGCATTTTACTCTCTTCCCCCCTCCGATAACGGTCAGGATCTCACCAATGGCTGTGCAGAAGCCTGGGGTGGAGCTGAGAGGGATGGGGAGGGAGAAGCTGGTTCTGGTTGTATGCAGGCAGGACTCCTGGTGCCGGGCATGAGTCACATGAGACACGGAGGGGACACCCCCCGTCCTGCGGCGCCTCTGGTACTCGGGCTGTACACGCTCCTCAGTCTGTAAGCTTACTGAAAACTGGGAGCAAGAAGAGAAGTGGGTGCTAGCAGGCACTGGGAAGTACGGACTCTAGATGAGAGGCTTGAGCCCAACCTCAAGATTTTTTACCAAGAGGACCCTGGGTGACCACACTCTTCACTTCTATATACCACCCCTCTTTATGCAGGCCCTTCTCCTTCCTCCCTAACCCTCCAAGCCCAGCACCCCAAAAGCCCCTTTCCTTCTCACCTGCAAACAAGCTACAGTTCCTTCCCCTAAGTTTAAGGTCCCCACCACATCCTCGCCGAGTCTGTATACAGATTTGAAGATGCCAAATGTCCCAACTTTTCCTCGGCCATCACTGATATTGTATAGATCTGGGGAGAATGGGACACTATAAGCATGGAGTCCACACTGGAGCGTATCAAGGGCTGGGAGCCAGAGGCCAAGGTGGGGCTTTTCATTATAATGTGGGATATCAGTGAGTCCTTAGAAGTATGGGCAATTAGGAAAATCTGTAATACTATGGGAAATGGGAGAATGGGGGGGGGGGCAATTGTGAAAGGATTCTTACGGAGGCTGCGGCAGGATGTGGCAGCCATGAGACGCTCCCCAGCCAGCTCAGCTATCCATGAATCCTTCTTCCCAACTTCATCCTCTTCCAGGAATGGACTAGATGGGGCTACGGCCTCATCCTGGGGAAACCGGACATCTTGAAGGCCTACAGAAAGAATGAGCAGAAAATAGTGCTAGGAAGGAATGGACAGTAGAGATTAGGTTTTAGACTCTAACCTGTGAAGGCTGAAGGTAATGAGAACCATGCCCCAGGTACCCATTTTAACTTATTGTCCAGAACCTCCCTCCCCAACCCCCTTGCACCTTTATTGAGACCAGGAAGCCTTTCTCCAGCCCCCCACTCACAAGCCCTCTTTAGATCATTTCTGCTTTGGTGAGGCTCTTCCCCTTCCCTGGATTTCCTCCAGAAATCCTTACTTACCCGTCAGCACAAGAACCCTCAGAGGAACCCTGAGTAAAGTGATGGGTGAGTTGACACGCTGGCAGCCAATGGTCAGTTTGTAGACATACTTGACTGACTGACCCCGAAAGGAGGGTGGTCCCTCTATGGGCAGCACTTCACTGTAGGAGTCTGGTTGGGAAGTAGTAGTCAGGGCAGCCAGAGGCAGCCAGAGAAGTCCTCCCTCCAGGAGCCTTAGAAGGCAATCCAGGGGTGGGGAGGAGGCAGTCACTCACATGATTTGGACTCTCCAGGATCTAGCCTCAGATCACAGAAAAGGATTTTTGGTGGAGTGGAAAGGATACACTGACCTCTCTCACCTAAAAGAGATTAAAACAAAACAAAACAAAACAAAATCCTGCAATTTAATGACCCCAGTACTGGATGAAGCTAGCACAGCAACGGGGGCCACGAGCACTGGCAACAAAGGGCAGCCCAAAGTAAGCTACCCCGCTTTTCTTATTGTAAGACAGGATCAGTCTTATACCCCCAACATTAACAAATACATTCCCCCACATCTCTGATATGACAAAAAGACTAGAAGCACCCACGAGAACAATTTGACAAATTCACTCTCAGGTGGCAATGACTCTGCCCCCCTTCCAAAGGCAAATGCCCATCTCTAACCTCGGTGTGGCAGAAAGACAGTCTGGCTCTCTGGCTGGACGTCTGGCTGACTGGAGTCAGGGGGAGGTAGTGCTACTCGACTCTCACTGGCATGGAACTGGCAGTGGATTTGGGCACTGGCCCAGGCCAGAGCCTCACTATGGGAGGAGGAAAAGAAGGCATCAGAGGGGCGATCCTAACCTCACAAATACTCTCCAAGCTCGGTTAACCCCCTGAGGAGACCAACACCATCAGGTGACTGTCCTAGGAGTAAGGGAATCTAGAACCCCAAAGAGAATCCATCAGACAAAGAGAAGTATACTATGGGTAGAAGTGGGAATGGGGGAGAAGAGAGGAAGGGCGTGTGGAGGGCTCTGTCAATCCCATCTTCTGTTAAACAGCCCTTTCCTACAATGAGAACACAATGAGCAAGAAAGTGGTGGCGTAGCTACACGACAAACAGCTCTGGCTTAGCACTAGAGATACCAGGTTTTCTCCCAGAAGAACCACCTTCTTCAGTATCTGCATCCCTACCTGGACGCAGAAGTGGCCGTGGGGGGCAGGGGGTTGGTGACCGTCACTACACACTCCAGCGCCTCCCCCGCCAGAAACACAGGACCTCGGCTCAGCTCTGCTACCACTTCAATCATGGCAGCTCCGGAATGAGAACTAGAGGTAAATGGGAAGGCGGGGGGGGAGGGGGGGTGTCAGAGGTCAGTACCATGGCAGGGAGGGGCGTCTGCGGCGAACCCGGGGGCGAGGACAGAGGAGACGCGCAGTCACCGCCACGGAGTCTGGGAGAAGCACCTGGATTTGGGATGCGGGAGGTGGATGGGAATTACCGGTAGCAGATGACTCAGTAAAGATAGGACTTCGCTCGGGGCCCCAGACCCCCGCCCCTCTTAGCGCCGAGTTAGTCCCCTTACCACCCACCCTCGAACCTCCAAACCGGCCTCCGCCGCCCTCCCTCCAGATTCCAGGTCCCAGCCCAAGGTCTCCGCCGCCCGTCACCTCGTGCCCCTAGCCCGGGCACCTCGCACGATCGAAAACCGGGTCTCGGCACACCGAGGCCCTCACCTGCCCGCCCCTCCAGAACCGGGCCAAGTGCGTGGCGGCGTCCTCGACAGAGGCGGGACTTCCCTTCAGCCCCCCTTCCCGACCGAGCGCCTTCCGGCCGGAAACGCCCGGCCGGCCCAACCGGAAGGGGCTCGGGTCGTCCTGCAGCCTTGGGTCACCTTCCCACGGGCTGGCACCTGGGCGCAGGCGCTGTCCCAGACACCAACCGGCGGGACCCGGCGTCCCACCCAGGGAAGGGCCTGGCGCCACGGCGGGGGGACCCGGCTGAGGCTGCCGAGAGCTCCCAGGCCGGTCCCGGGGGCGGTTCCTTGCGGGCTGGCCCCCGGGGCTCCTCCCCTTTCCGCGGACTCGGTAGCTCTTTGGTCCGGCAAGCTAATCACCGCGGCCCAATGACGACGAGGCCCGACCCTTCCCTCCCAGGACCCAGAAAGACGACCGAGGGGGAGTCCGAGGCGGCTTCATTGCTGTCGCCGCTAACGCCGCTGCAACAACAGCTCCCAGGCTCCACAGAGACACCAGTTCACCTCGGCTTTCCCCAGCGCCCGGCTCTCCGAGACGACACCTAACTACCACAACCGCCCACATCTGGAGTTGGCTGGCGAGGTCTTTTGTACCCAAAGACTTGGGACCAGGGACCATCGAGGTCGTGCGGATCCAGGGAACATGGGAACTGGAGTCCCAGCCTCGGAGCAGACGAGGTGTGCCAAAGGGGATCCACAGGTTTATTGCCCTGAAAATGCTGGAGGCACTGAGGCTGGGCAGGTTACAGACCTCCCGAGCCCTGAACATCATCGACCCCAAAGTGAGCCGGGCGGCAGCAGTCCGGAGGACTCTGGGCAACTGATGGCATCCTATGAAGGTAAAGCTAAGGGCTACCAGGTGCCTCCCTTTGGCTGGCGCATCTGCCTGGCTCATGAGTTTGCAGAGAAGAGGAAACCCTTTAATGCCAACAACATCTCCCTAAGCAACTTGATAAAGCATCTGGGCATGGGCTTGCGGTGAGTAGATCTCATTGCCTACAGTACGTTAGGTTTCACTTTGTTCCAGCACAAGCCTTACAGCAGAGGTGAGAAAGGGTGAGAAAGCAGGTGAGTGCTTTGTCCCAGTCAAGTGGCCCCCAACCCCCAACATATTCTAAGCCTGTGGTTTTAGGGGGTGAGACTGGGTCACATCTCTGCAACCCCCCTCCTCCCAGTAACTTATCCTCCCAGCAGGAAAGAACAGGAACATCTGGGCCTGTAGTCAGCCTTTCCCATTTAGGCTCCCTCTCACACACTCCCTCTTATCCAAAGACCGCCCTTTGGTATTTGCTATACTTTGTGGCAAGGTGAGAAAGGATAGTCTGGCTGCTGCGGTGCTGACACAATGTTGTTTTATTCAGGAGGAGGAAGTTCTCGACCCTGATTACCCTGAGCTGCTGGGGTTCTCTCTGCCTCATTTAGGCACACATTACGTTTCTTTCCTCAAGTTTTAGCTCCAGGGAGTGGGTTACAGCCTGCCTGCTCTCACCCCAAGGAGAGGGTGTGAGAGGTGCTGTTCACTCTATTCTGGGATAGCCAATCCCTGATAGAAAAAGCAAAGACCTCTGGCCAGAGAGGCAATGCTGTAAGTGTCCCTGGTAATACAGTGTTCCAGAGCCTGCATTGATGCCCTTTCCCCCAAGGGTTACAGACACCCCAAGTGCTTACCCTGAGCTGTAGAACTCCTTTAGATCCCTACAGATCCCCTCTGAGTTCAAAAGCTAGTGATGAGGATCCACGACTTATTAACAGGAACAGGTGGATATGAGGACAGAAAGCATCACCCTGAGGTCATCCTGAGTCAACCCACACTGTAAACACAGCTGGCGATATAAGTATAAAGGTTGGAAAACTCAGCCCTAACAGCTTCTAAACTAGGGGATCCTTCCCTCTCTGTCAGTGCTGTAGGGCTGGGCTGGGTAGCCTATTTACCTAACCCCAGCTCTAAGCAGTGGGAATGGCCTGGCACTGCCTGGGTATCTGGCTCCTTTGCTAGATCCTGTGGGTGGCTTGTACCAGAGAACAGTCATCCCTCCAGGCTACTTCAGAAACTGACTCAGCCTAACTTTGACCCCCAAAGCTTCTGGGTTAAAATAAGATGGAGGGCTAGTGTGCTGAGAGAAGCACATTGGGGTGCATGTGGTAAGGACACTGAGATCAGGAACAGATAGGCATCCTAGCCCCTCGGTCCCTCACTGTGAGCTGAGTCAGAGGCCTGAAACTGTGCTCAGCCCCCTGGACCTTGGCTCCCCATGCCAGGATAGGGTGGATGTCACTGACACAGGGCTTTTAGAACAGAACATGGTCCTGCATTGAGGAGGAAGCAGGGGTGAGACAAGGAACAATTCTGAATGATAATTCTTAAACTGGGGCTGACATTATGGAGAAGGCCAAATAGGTCTGGAACGGCCAACTGCCAAGTTAAGGGAATGAGAGGTGAACCCTAAGAGGAAGTCAGACTGGGGGTACTCTAATCAGGCGTTGCAGCAAGCCAGCATTCTCTTGGCCTCATTGTGGAAAGAACTCCATTTTGATTGCTCTCCCTTCCAGCTAGAGTCCATTGGTTCATAAGTATTTATTGAGTGCTTGTTCTATGCAAGATTCTCCTTCGTTCAGCGTATCTCCCTGTCTTGCATTTCTCCCTTGCTGCCTGCTGCACACCCCCCTCCCTTCCCCAGTTCTTTCTGGCCTCTAGTTTCAAAGTCCAGTTTACTCTAAAACGGCAGGACTTTATGCCTTCCCTCTTCCTTCCCCTACTCCCAGAATGTATCCTCCCTATTCTGTAATCACATTTCATCTCCACTTGCTCCTCTTCGTGTTCACCTGTCTAGTGCCCCAGTGCTTGTATAATCATTGGTAAATTCAGCAAATACTTAACCAGCTCCAGACCATGTGCCCTGGCTGTGGTTAAAGCTGGGGGTAATCAACTAGTCTTTGTCAATATCCCTCTCCCCATGGGAGAGCCTGGGTGGCTCAGTGGGTTAAAGCCTCTGCCTTCGGCTCAGGTCATGATCCCAGGGTCCTGGGATCAAGCCCCACATTGAGCTGTCTGCTCAGCAGGGAGCCTGCTTCCTCCTCTCTCTGCCTGCCTCTCTGCCTACTTGTGAACTCTGTCTGTCAAATAAATAAATAAAATCTTTAAAAAAAAAAATCGCTTTCCCCATGGAATTTAAAAGTATGTCAGACTTACATGAGGAACGCTTAGAAATAATAAGACAGTGTCTGATGGGAGGTCAGATAGTGTATGTACAGGTCGCGATCATACTTGACACACATACTCCACTTGATGGCTTTCCCACTTGTTACACCATTTGCTCTTTCAACCATTCCATGAAGTAAGTAGGACAGGAGGTACCCCATCTTGTAGATGAGGAAACTGAGGCTCTGAGGAGTTACTTACCCCAATTACATGGTTACAGGTGATATGCTTGAACGATGGGTGTAAAATAGGTGGGTAGGGAGGACAGTGGATTTGGGAGAGTCTGGTGGGGCAAGGGTTGCTTAGTGAGGATCCAGTCCGAATGGGGATTTATAGGGCTTGAGATTAGAAGTTAGGCTGAAACAGATGTCAGAGCCTTGAATCCCAAACAGAATCAGGAAAGTGTGGGGATTTTTTTAGGCTTTATTAGGATGTTATGAAAGCGCAGTCTCAGAAACCTTACAGTTTAAATGCTGAACTTTTAAAAAAGACTTAAAAGGATATGCCCCAAAATGTAAATCCTGGTTGTCTATGGGTCGGATTTTTTGCCCTTTCATCTGGTATATTCTACAGATTTTCACTTTTTTTTTTAAAGATTTTATTTATTTATTTGACAGAGATCACAAGGAGGCAGAGAGGCAGACAGAGAGAGAAGAGGGGAGGGAGCAGGCTCCCCGCGGAGCAGAGAGCCCAATGTGGGGCTCGATCCCAGGACCCTGGGATCATGACCCGAGCCAAAGGCAGAGGCTTTAACCCACTGAGCCACCCAGGCGCCTCCAGATTTTCACCTTTCACAACCAGAAAGAAAAATAGTTATTTTAAAAAAGAAGAAAGTTATCTGAGCAGGCTGTGCCTATTGGGGGGGGGGGGGTGTAGTTGGGAAACCAAAACTGGCCCTTTCAGCACCTCAAACAAAAGCTCTGGGCTAAACTCAACCAGTGGTAGTGGAATTAGAGGTGAGGCAAGGTCAGAAAGCTTCTTAGAGGGGAGAAACAAAGACAGTCCCTTGTTGTAAACTGGGGTGACTGGGAAAAGGAGAGGACTTTGAACTGTGGAGAGGTAGAGAGGAGGAGAGATTTGGAAGTGAAGGGAATGGGTCCTCTGCAGACCCATTTAATAAATAAATAAATTCTAAATATTTTTATTTATTTATTTTTAAAGATTTCATTTATTTATTTGACGGAAAGAGGAAGAGTGAGCATGGGCAGGGTGAGTGGCAGGCAGAGGGAGAGGGAGAGGCAGGCTCTCCACTGAGCAGGGAGCCCGATGTGGGACTTGATTCCAGGACCCTGGAATCATGACCTGAGTCTAAGGTAGACACAACGACTGAGCCACCCTGGGGCCCCTCTGCAGACCCATTTAATGGAAGTTACATCTGAGTGTCTAGAGAGAGGCAGGTGACTGCAGCCTAGGAGGTACCGCCTCCCGCCCCTTCCACTCACACTGCCTCTTGCTCCTCAGGTACCTGCAGTGGTGGTACCGGAAGACCCAGGTGGAGAAGAAGACACCTTTCATTGACCTCATCAATTGTGTACCCCTGAGACAGATCTATGGTGAGCCTCACCCCAGCTCTACTCTGCACAGAGAGGGCCCAGCCTCCGGGGCTACTGCAGAGCTAGGCAAAGAGGCTTCCTGCTTAAGCACGTTGCACCACCCCATTGCTGGGGTCTTCTTTGCCCAGCTTTGCTGAGCTATAATTGACACAAAACATCCTATAAGTTTAAAGTGTCCAATGCATTGATATGATATTCCCATAGTTTTCAGAAAAACTCATCTTTATTGTCTAGAAAGAAATGGGCTTCTTTTCCTCTGCCATGCCCCACTAACCATCCTGATTCTACCTCTAGGTTGTCCTTTGGGTGGCATCGGGGGAGGCACTATCACCCGAGGCTGGAGAGGTCAGTTCTGTCGTTGGCAGCTTAATCCTGGAATGTACCAGCACCGGACAGTCATTGCTGACCAAGTAAGAACCAGGAGGTGGAGGAGAGGTCCAGAACAATACCCCAGGTCAGGAAGAACCTCTTAGCCCATGTAGGGTGTGGAAGTTAGATGTGCACATGTGTACATGGTTCACTCTAATAAGTATTTTCAGGATGCTTTCCATGTGCTCAGCCTTGTGCTAGGATATACTAGGAATGAGATACTCCAAGAGCACACATTTCTTAAAAGCATAAACAGCCCCAGCACCCCCTGTGCCCTCCATTTCTCTAGTAAATCCCTCTTATGTCCTTCACTGTCCTAGCTTCACTAGCTAATCCAGTACCCAGCCACAGAGTGTGCAAGGAATTCCCAGATCACTTAACCTGGTTGAAAGAGTATTTAGTAGGACCAGAAGGGAAAACAAACCCAAAAGTCTATAAATACGGAGAATAAAGATGTACAGAATACCCACTATTCACCCTGATTTGCCAGCCTTCAGCCAGAGGTCAGCTCCTCTGCTGATGATCACTCCTCTGGAGGTCTCCCTCCAGAGAGAGACCTGAGACCGGAGAGCCTGAGAAGCCCCTCCTCTCCCAGGCATAACTCTCTAACCTTTTCCCCTTCTCAGAATCTTCACTTCTTTTCGCTCTATTCGTTCATCACATCTGGGCCTTCAGTTGCCAGAGTCATGTGGTCTGCCTTTCCTCATCATCTCTCCAGCGCCCTCAGAGGTGGAGCTTTCCACCACGTCCCCATTTCCTGTCTGAGATATGCCTCCAGCTTTCAGCTCATCTTCAAAGAAAAAAATGACTAGCTGACCTTGAGTCCAGTTAATGACAATGGCCTTCCTAGTTCAGGTTTACCAGCCCTGCCCAGTGCCCCAAGCTTCCTCTCTGGCTCATCCATTAGCTATCCTGAGGGGAAGTGCCTTCCAGAATCATGACTCTAGAGTTAAAGTAATTATTGCATATTTAACATGTGCTAGAGATTGTGCTATGCATTTTGTATGATATTTAATATTTAAAGACAGTCCTACAAAGTAAGGACCATTATTATGCCCATTTTATAGAGGAGGAAACTAAGATCCAAAGAGATTTTAGTAATATGCCCAATCATGTGGTTGGCAAAAGGAAGCATGTTGGGATTCAGAACCAGCTTTTGCTGTAGTTAAGAGGCCATGGTCTTAACCATTCTCTACCATTCCAACAACGTAAAAAATTATTGTATACATACATTAAAAATGTAAGGCATATTTTGAAACAAGAGAAGAGATACTAACCCCTCATAGACCCTATGCTCCAGAAGCTTTTATTTTTATTAGAATGGGACTTTGAGAAAATGGAGACTGTGAGACCACATAAGAACCAAAATGAGAGGGATAGATAGTACGCTGAGAAAAAAGGGACACTGCTCTAGACTTTACCCATTTTCTCTCTACACATGCCAGCTGTGCCTGTCTCCGGTGGTGGAGGCGTAGTAGAGAGGGGGGCCTCAGTGAATTGGAGACGGCCCTGCCCTCAGTGAACCCACAGATCAGTCAGGGAGTCAGAATGTAAACAAAAACATTATAACATGCTAGACCAGAGAGGTAGGGGGACATACAGGACAATGACTCACTGCTTGAGGATGGAGATGGCATTTGGCCTAGGCTTTGAAGGATGAAAGGTTTCACCAGATGGAGAATGAGCAGGAGCAAAGGCACGAGGAGGAAATGTAGTGTGTTCAAGGAACAGTGAGTATTTGACATGATCAGAATATAAGTTCTTGAGCAGGTCATGAATATAATGGGCAGGGAGAGGCCAGATCAAGGACCTTGAAAGCCAGGTAGAAGAGTTCAGACTTTAGCCTGAGGGCCATGGGGAGTCACTGAAACACAAATACAGACTAGCATATCTTGATTTGTCTGTAAGAAAGATCACGCTGATACCAGATGGGAAGAGGCAGAGCATAAACACAGAAATGGTAAGGGCACGAAGACCACCATAGTAAGAAGGGAGAGAAAGGCACAGAGAAGAGGTAGAACCTGGTGGTGACTCACAGTGTGGGAGAGGGGCAGAGTGGATGAGCGAGGCTGTGGCACAATGATAACTCCCGTAGGCTCAGAAAGGGGAGAGGAGATGAGTTTGAAGTGCCTGTGGTTACTCCATCCCAGCCTATCTGGCTTCTTGGTTTAGTTCACAGTTTGCTTGCGTCGGGAGGGGAAGACTGTGTACCAGCAAGTCCTATCCGTGGAGCGCCCAAATGTCCTGCGCAGCTGGAACTGGGGCCTGTGTGGGTACTTTGCATTCTACCACGCCCTCTATCCCCGAGCCTGGACTGTCTATCAGCTTCCTGGCCAGAATGTCACCCTCACCTGTCGCCAGATCACACCCATCTTGCCCCATGACTACCAGGTGAGGCTCCCACTGTGTTTCCTCCATTGCCCTCCCTTCCCTGAGATCTGTCTCTGCTGTAAATTCCACAATCTATGAAAGAGAGGGGACTGGAACATGACATCATGCTGGTTTTCCAGGACCTCCACTCAGTGGTAAGACAGCCTGCCTGGGAATAAGGGGAGATGCAAGTGGAAACTAAAGAGAGTCCCCTGGGGGCAGGGGTAGTATTTGAGCCAGGTCCTGGGTGTGGAGGAGTGGGACCAGGAGGAGCTACACTGGGACTGTCTGAGTATGATCCTTTGCTCCCAGGACAGCAGCCTGCCTGTAGGAGTCTTTGTGTGGGATGTGGAAAATGAAGGGGACGAAGCCTTAGATGTGTCCATCATGTTCTCCATGCGGAATGGACTGGGGGTTGGAGATGATGCCCCCGGGGGATTGTGGAATGAGCCCTTCTGTCTGGAGCGTGATGGGGAGACTGTGCAGGGGCTGCTGCTGCATCATCCAACCCCTCCAAATCCCTACACGATGGCCGTGGCTGCGCGGCTCACGGTATGTTCCAGCCTACTCTAGACCTTAGCCCCCACACCCTTCCCCTCAACCTGGCTCGAGTGCACCCCATCCCTGAGTCCCGTCCTCACTACCGCCCGTAAGCCTGTAGAACTTGGAGGTGGGAATTACAGCGGGAACTGGAGAGGTAGCCCGAAGCCAGCGTACTCGTGGAGCTTCCCCTGAGTGTTTGGCCCCCTAACAGGCGGATACCACGGTAACCCACATCACAGCCTTTGACCCTGACAGCACTGGGCAGCAGGTGTGGCAAGATCTACTTCAAGATGGACAGCTGGACTCCCCCGCTGGTGATGGGGGGATCTGATAGGGAGGTGTGGGAAGAGAGGTTGTCCCTGTCTTGGGAGGAGGGGTGAGAGACCTGGTAACAAATAGGCCTTATTTTCCCACATCAGGAATCCCTGGGACTGAAGGGGGTGCCTATGCCGATTTTTCTTGTGCTTCTCTCAGGCCAAAGCACCCCCTCGCAGAAAGGAGTAGGCATCGCTGGGGCTGTGTGTGTTACAGGCAAGCTGCCACCTCGAGGCCAGTGCCGCCTGGAGTTCTCACTGGCTTGGGATATGCCCAGAATCATGTTTGGAGCTAAGGGCCAGGTCTACTACAGGTGAAGGGACCGAGAGAGTACAGGGACCCAAGGTGCCAGAGCTCTGACCTAGAACCCCAGTTCTCATTTTTCCCCTTTCTTTCCATCCCAGGCGGTACACAAGGTTCTTTGGCCGCGATGGTAATGCAGCACCCGCCCTTAGCCACTATGCCCTGTGCCAATATGTAGACTGGGAAGAGAAGATCTCAGCTTGGCAGAGCCCAGTCTTGGATGACAGGTGCCAGTGGGGCTGATCTCTTGCCTTTCTCCCGGGCACTCACTCCAGTTGGGATTCCTTGGTTTGGTCTCCACCCACCACAGTCAGCAGAGTTGGGCTGGAATTTACTTGGTGCCCCCTGCTCTGCAGAACTCCAGAATCCTTCCCTTCCTGAGAGGTCCACACTCTAATAAATTAGACCATTCCCTCCTGACTCCTCAGATCCTTGCCTGCCTGGTACAAATCTGCGCTGTTCAATGAACTGTACTTCCTGGCTGATGGAGGCACAGTATGGCTGGAAGTTCCCGAGGACTCCCTACCGGACGAGCTGGTGGGGAGCATGTGTCAGCTCCGCCCCATCCTCCGGGAATATGGTCGATTTGGCTACCTTGAAGGTACGAGCTGCTGGTAGGCTGCAGTATGGCAGGCCATACCATGGGCCAGTTAGTGCCCTACCACAAGCCAGGATGGTGGGTTTTGCCTACCCCGGGGGACTGGTTGGGATGAGGGAGTAAGTGACAGCTGTGGGCTAGGCTGGTGCCCCAACCCCAACTCCAGGACAAGCGAGGGAGGGGAACTGAAGGGGAAGCAGGAATTCTGGCAAGTCTATCTCCCTCCTTTTTCCAGGCCAGGAATATCGCATGTACAACACATATGACGTCCACTTTTACGCTTCCTTTGCCCTCGTCATGCTCTGGCCCAAACTTGAGCTCAGCCTGCAATATGACATGGGTGAGGGTCCCTTTTGTGCCCCTTCTGCCCTCATAGCCCGCCACACCCCTGAATCTTTGTGGTCCCTTGGATTGTCTCCACCCTCCTCTTTATCCAACATATCTGCATCCTGCTTACTGGTTTCCCTCTAGGGTCATAAACACAGTTCTGAGCCCCACTTCACATCTGCCCATTCCCTACCCCCACCTTGTGTGTCTGCTCCCCCAGCTCTGGCTACACTCAGGGAGGACCTGACACGGCGACAGTACCTGATGAGTGGGGTAATGGCACCTGTGAAAAGGAGGAACGTCATCCCCCATGATATTGGGGACCCAGGTAAAAGTACTTCCACCCCACAGTTTGCGTCCGTCTCTCAACTATTATACTCTGTACTCTACCCCCTCAATGCAAATCAGTCAGGTTTCCTCCCCTCCCACAGATGATGAGCCATGGCTCCGAGTCAATGCATATGTGGTCCACGATACCGCTGACTGGAAGGACCTAAACCTGAAGTTCGTGCTGCAGGTTTATCGAGACTACCACCTGACGGGCGACCAGGGCTTCCTGAGAGACATGTGGCCTGTGTGTCTGGTAACACATGCATGTGCCATGGCCAGTGTGCCAAGGGCATGACTGGTGTCTCGGGGGAAGCCCAGCTGGCTAGTGTTGTCTCTCTTTAGCATTCATCTAGATCTTTATTGTCTTGGTCCCTCTCTAGGCTGTGATGGAATCTGAAATGAAGTTTGACAAGGACCATGATGGACTCATTGAGAATGGAGGCTATGCAGACCAGACCTATGATGGATGGATCACCACAGGCCCCAGGTTGGGGAGTAGGGATTTCCAGGGTGCCTGAGGTGGGGAACTGGGCACCAGGGAATTGTAGGCTCAAGGAAGAATGACTCATTGCTTGTTATGTTGCATGGGAGTGGCTGGAACTGCCAATCTGACCCCCAAACCTGTGTCCCCGATCAGTGCTTACTGTGGAGGACTCTGGCTGGCAGCTGTGGCTGTGATGGTCCAGATGGCTATTCTGTGTGGGGCAAAGGACGTCCAGGATAAGTTTTCTTCCATCCTTGTACGGGGCCAAGAAGCCTATGAGAGACTGCTGTGGAATGGTGAGTTGGAGGACCCTAAGGAGTCCTAAGGCAGCTCTGGGGACACAAGGAGCATTATTTTGTCTTCCTGTACCCCAGGCCGCTATTACAACTATGACTGCAGCCCTCAGCCTCAGTCTTGCAGCATCATGTCTGACCAGTGTGCCGGCCAGTGGTTCCTGAGGGCCAGTGGTCTAGGAGAAGGAGACACCGAGGTGAGAAAGACTAGCAGGAGGAGCCAGAAAGGTGGGTTTTTCCTGGAGGCGGGAAGCAAATCTAAGAAACCGTAATTCTGCCTTTGCCCCTCAGGTGTTTCCTACCCAACACGTGGTCTGTGCTCTCCAGACTATCTTCGAGTTCAATGTCCGGGCCTTTGCAGGAGGAGCCATGGGGGCTGTGAATGGGATGCAGCCCCATGGTGTCCCTGACAGATCCAGTGTCCAGTCTGATGAAGTCTGGGTGGGTGTGGTCTATGGGCTGGCAGCCACCATGATCCAGGAGGTAATGCACCGCCTTTCCATCTCTCCACCATCTGTACCTTGACCTGGCAAACTTCCTCAGCCATCATACTTCTGTAGGGCCCTACCCACCTGGAAAGCTTCTCCTTTCCCCTGGCATGCCTTCCATTTTCTGCCTTCAGGCTTTTGTCTGTGGGTCAGGTTTATTTCTGCCACTAGGTGGGAACTCCCTAAGGGCAGAGGCCCTGTTGTCTCTATCTGTGCAGCTGAAGTAGCTATTCAGGGATTGCCAAGTAATGTGACTGACATCTCTTTCCTACAGGGCCTGACTTGGGAAGGCTTCCAGACAGCTGAAGGCTGCTACCGAACTGTGTGGGAGCGTCTGGGCCTGGCTTTCCAGACCCCTGAAGCATACTGCCAGCAGCAGGTGTTCCGCTCTCTGGCCTACATGAGGCCACTGAGCATCTGGGCCATGCAGCTGGCCCTGCAGCAGCAGCGGCAGCAGCAGCATAAAAAGGCCTTCAAGCCAGGAGCCCAGCAGGGCACAGGACTGGGCACAGGACTAAGCACAGCGCCTAACCTCGGACCAAAGGAAGCCACGGCAAACCCAAAGGAAGCCCTCTGACTTTGGGAGGGAGGCTCTAGCAGCCCAGCCTCCAGCCTGGCCTTTCCTCTTCATTACTCCCCCTACCCTCCAAGTCTCCTGCAACCCTGAGCCACCAAGACAATCACGCCCCTTCCCTTCTCCCCACCCAGTCAGGCCAGTAAAGAGGGGCTAAAGGTGACCCAAGCATCAGAATCACTTATTTATTTCTCTCACCCAATCCCCTCACTGCATGAAATGTTGAAGGAGGTCGGTTGATTCCGCCAGGTGGTAGATTTACATGGGTACAAATAAAAGACCCAGAAAGCCAGTTAAATGTGGTGTGTTTGGACTCTCAGTCTTCCTGACACAGGAGCTCAGGCTAGCCCTCTCCCACCCCTTTCATGTGGACCCAGACTAGGAACCTCAAGCTCTGGCTTAGCCCCCCCCATATTCACATCCAGCCTGAATATCTGACCTGTAAGATAACAGATGTGGGGCTGTGATTAGGGAGCCATCCCCTACCTCTTGTGAAATTTGCATGCAGGGGAAGGACGGGACCTGGGCAGGGGGACTCTGAGGAAGGGACAAGAAGTGGCAGCTTCAGGGGAGGCTCAGCACCAGGAGTCTGAGGCATGTGGAAGATCAGGCAGCAAGAGTTGCCAGGAGCCTGAAGCTCCTGGTCTGAGCTGTCCTTTGGTGCCTCTGACTGCAGGGCAGGCGGCTCCAGCTGGCGGGGGTCCTCACTGGGGAGGGCACGAAGCTGGCGGGACAACACTATGGAAACAAAGACTCCTCAAGGACTGGCCAGGCTTTCCCCCAGCCCTTCCTGAATGGTATTCCCAAGCCTCTCACCTCCATGCTCAGCCAGCAGGCTCCCCCTTGTGTCAGAGGAGTACATAGCAGGTACGATGAGCAGACAGAAGGAGAAAAGTAGAACCTGGAGAATGGGAAAAAATGAAGGGTTCTAGGTTGCAGCCCTGTCCCTGCCACCTGAGAAAAGGTTCTCTCCTTCCATCACCATCCTCACCAAGACGCAGGTGCTGGTACTGCTCGTTTTGTTTGATATCTGAACCACCATGGCCTGAAGTCTCCTCAGCTGGCCCAGAAGGGACCTGGAAGAAGAAGGGGGACAGTGAGCAGCCCCTGGCCTGGCACCCTGAGATAAACAGTGAAACCATCCTGTTAAGGCCGCCCTCCATCTGTGCAATGAATGATCTCTTTTGTTTTTTATCCTATTTTTAAATGGATTCGTCCTCTCTGTGGATAAAATGCCTGAAGTTCCTCATTAAAACACCCTTCTGTCCTGACCTGCTTTAAACTCCTTCGCAAACACCTTCAGTGGTTCTATACTGCCCGCTCAGCTATTTACACAATCCTCACCAGGCACTCGATGTTCTCTTTCTGACTCAACTCACCTACGTTCAGGTTCATGCCAGACTACACTATGCCACTTTCTTTTTCTTTTCTTTTTTTTTTTTTTTTTTTGCCATTTTCTTTCTGCCTAGAGTGTTCCCTAACCTGATCCCCACCCCAGAATCCTATCTACCATCAAACGTCATCTGCCCCATGGGGTTGGTTTGTTTGTTTTTGTAATTAACACATAATGTATTATTTGTTTCAGGGGTACATGTCTGTGATTCATGTCTTAGACAATTCACAGCACTCACCATAGCGCATACCCTCCCCAATGTCCATTATCCAGCCACCGCATCCCTTCCACCCCCCTCCACTCCAGCAACCCTGTTTGTTTCATGAGATTAAGAATCTCTTATGGTTTGTCTCCCTCTCTGGTTTCATCTTGTTTCACTTTCCCCCTATGAACCTCTGCCTTGCTCCTCAAATTTCACAGATCAGTGAGATCATATGATAATTGTCTTTCTCTGACTGACTTATTTCTCTTAGGATAATACCCTCTAGTTCCATCCACATCATGGCTAATGGCAAGATTTGGGAATGGCTACATAATATTCCACTGTATATAGACACCACATCTTCTTTATCCATTCATCTGTTGAAGGACAACTAGGCTCTTTCCATAGTTTGGCTATTCTGGACATTGTTACTATGAACACTGGGGTGCACGTGCCCCTTCGGTTCACTACATTTGTACCTTTGGTGTAAATACCCAGTAGTGCAATTGCTGGGTTGTACGGTAGCTCTATTTTCAACTTTTTTGAGGAACCTCCATACTGTTTTCCAGAGTGGCTGCACCAGCTTGCATTCCCACCAACAGTGCAGGAGGGTTCCATGGGGTCTCTGTTACTCCCTCCTCTCTCTTTCTGAGTACTTAACTAAATTACTTGTGAATTTGTTCCCCGTTACGGTGAGCTTCTTGAAATCAGATCCCCTAAAGGCCAAGCACCAGACCTTGCATGTAGGAGCTGCCCAGTGTAGAGAAGGGGAAAGAGTGAGATGGCATAAAATTGGAGGAAGAAGGGATGATGTTAGGGAGTTACTTACAAATTCTGTTCCTCTAGGAGCTGTACTTTGTTCTGTAGCTCCAGATTCTGGGCTGTATATTTCAAGACCCTGGGGAAATAATAGGATATGGGGATATGGCCTGTATCCCCACTTCAAAACAGTGCTTCCAACTACCTCAGCTCCTCACCCCCCACCACCATCCCTCTCCCTCTTGTACCTGCTCTCTAAACCTCCCAAATACACCTTCTTCTTCCTGCGGCTCTCCTGAGCAGACTTTTTGTTTCTAATTTTCCTCCGCACTCTTGTCAGAACTTGTTCCTCCATCTAAGAGAACACAGAAAAGAAGTCTCATCAGAAGAAGACTGGACCGAAGAGTTGGAATGCAACTAAATTCAATCTTCTTCTTAATGCAGGAATCCCTTCTATAGCTTCCCTGACCAACAGGCACTTGGCTTCTCTCTGAATGCCTCTGAAGGCCAGGGGTTAACGTCCTCATGAGCCAGACCATTTTTAACAATTTTATTAATTAAAACAACACCACTAACAACACCAACACCACTCCCCTTGGGGCGCCTGGGTGGCTCAGTTGCTTGGGAGTCTGACTCTTTTTTTTTAAAAAAGATTTTATTTATTTATTTATTTATTTGACAGACAGAGATCACAAGTAGGCAGACAGGCAGGCAGAGAGAGAGGAGGAAGCAGGCTCCCTGCCGAGCAGAGAGCCCCACGCAGGGCTCGATCCCAGGACCCCCGGATCTGACCTGAGCCGAAGGCAGAGGCTTTAACCCACTGAGCCACCCAGGCGCCCCTGGGAGTCTGACTCTTGATATCAGCTCAGGTAATGATCTCAGGGTCGTGGGATCATACTCAGTAGGGAGTCGGCTTGAGAGTCTTATTCTCTCTCCCTCTCCCTGTGCCCCCTACCCCACCCTGCTCATGTGCACAAGCACAATATATTAAAATAAATTTTTCTTAAAAATCTTCCTTATCCTGAGCCAACAAATGATTTCTATCAATTGGACTTACATAGTATCTATCTCTGAGGCCATATAGAATGAATAGAATGAACAGTCTTTATTTTAAGGCACTTAACATTTCTTCAGAGTTAAAAATCTGGGCATAAATTTTAACTCCTCACCTTATCTTCTCTCCTCGGGATGGACAGCATTCTCTTAATATCTGTCAAAGATCTGGGTTCAAAACTAGACACTAAGATGTGCTCTGGCCAGTATAAAGGATAAGATGGTCTTCTAGAGACAACACCTCCATTGATACAGCGTTTGAACCCCACTCACTTTCTTAGTCATCCCAAACTGCTAACTCATCCTATACTTTTAAGAAATTAAAATTCTCTCAACTTTTCTGTACTGTTGATTTCACAACAGTACCACAATATGGTGCTTGTAAAGCTGCCTCTCACTGCTTGAAACTTTAAAACTTAAAACTTGGGATTTTATAATTATTCTTGCTATTTGTCCAACCTTGATGAATTCTAAAACTTAATTCTACCATTCAGCTATAGGTGGATTTCGATGAAGCCCTTACTGAAATCTAAGCATCAGGGCCCTTTGCTTGCACAGTCCTTTCCAGGTTCCTATGCTAATGTTGCACTGATGATTTTGAATTCTTCTTTCTTAAAGAGAACACCAAGAATTTGTATAATCCCCACAAAACCAGGATTTGCCTCTGCATCTACCTTATTAATGACATGTTCCAATTTCCTACTAGCAACAAATGGGCTAAGTTTTCCAACCTCAGTCCGTCCTGAAATAAAATTAACAGAAGCGGGTGCTTGGGACTCAACCCCCGCCCCCCCCACCCCCAGCTTTCACTCCCATCAATGGGAGTCTTACCTTAGTAAGAGGAAGTGTCCCAGGCAGAGTAAGGCCCTCCTTCTCCAACAGCCTCTTCTCCTCATCTGTCAGTATCAGCCTAGCAATTTCCTGGGGTTACCAGGAGGTGGGCAGCAGAGTTGTAAGGGGAGGTCAGGAAGGAATGGGGAATCCGCCCCCATCCCCCGCAATGTGAGAATAATCCCGCCATAAATCAACTACCTGCTCTGCAGGCTCCTCCACACGCAGTGGAGTCATCTGGGCCCCCTCTTTTCCATAGTTCCCACCATCTGGAAAAGGGAAAGTATAAATAGCCAGGCCCACGAGTCCTCTCTTCCCACCAAACCTCACTTATTTCAGACTCACCTAGATCTATGGAGACATGCTGCTGTGAGAGAGAGTACGTGTGATCATGGAGAACAAGACAGGAATCAGAGGAGCTAAGGTCGCTCAGCGATGCTGGGGAACTCAGCAGGGAACTCAGGAAATCCTCTGCCTCCCATTCACTCAGCGTCTGCACGGGGTTCAAATTAACAAGCCCTGACCTATTACCCACCGCCTCATGAACGCGGTCCCAGCAACCCCGCGCCTCTCGGAATCAGAGCCCCAACCCACCTCGGAAAGTGGCTGCTCGGCCCCCAAATCTCCGCTTTCCTCTAGCAGGAAGTCCAGCAGGTCCTGGTCACCCAAGTCCAACGCCAGTTCCATACCCGGATATCAACGGGAAGGATGGGCAGAAACACAGAAGTTCACCCCACCACCTACTCGCTGCCCTGAACCAGTCGCTCTCAAACCGCACCAGCCGCCTAGACTCGATCCTCCGCAACTTCCAACACCACGGAAGTGACGCTCCTACCCCCGAGACATTCCGGGACTTGGAGTTCCCTCTGACGCGGAAGTCGCTTAGCAGCTGCACGCCACGTCCCGGGAGCGACGCAAATAGAGGGGACGTCTCTGCTGCCTCCTCACACCCTGGGGGCGGGCATTCTGGGGGACGGGCTCCGCCTTGGCCCCCGGCTGAAAAAGGGAAGGGTTAGAGACTAAAAGGGAACTCGGGCGCCGTTGGAGCTTTTGCTCCAGATTGTGCCGCACCCTTGCTTCCTGCCGGGGAGGGGCCGCCTGTCTAAGGCTGGCTCTCGAGCATCGAGTGCTGCGGCTAGAGCAGCTTCCTGCTGCCCCCGCAACCATAGAGCGCGGGCCCAGGGCGCCGCCCGCGGGTGGGGGACGTTCCGCGGACGGAAGTGGCCGAGAGAGTGTCGAAGGGAGGGCGAGGCCGGAGCCCGATTGCCACCGGGAGAGCGAGCGGGTTAGCGGGCCGGCGGGCGGGGCACGAGCCGGGCAGCGCAGGTAGGCCGGACCCGGCCGAGCCGGAGCCTCAGGGTGGGGCCGCGAGGCCAGACCCGGGAAGCGGGCGGGCGAGCGGGCGGGCGGGGCCCTCTGACTCTCCTGCGTCTTCTATTTCGGGTCCTGTTGGAGAGGTCAGTGTTCAGTGTATCTCGGCTTGGGATCGGAGTTAAGTAGGCCGTTTTAAGGGAGCCAGGCCCTTCCTGGGATCAGTCCTCTGTCTGGAATAGTTTTGGGGAGGGCGAGATGTGGGTGGCAGTGAGGCGCAGGGCGGGGATCGGGTCTGAGGTTAGCTGATAGCGGGTATGTGGGTAGGAAAGCTTCGGGTGAGTTTGGGATTAGGTAGAGTTGGGTTTAGGAATCAAGGTTAGTTTAAGGAGTTATAAAGCCGGAGTTGGAAATTTAGAGTTACTGGCGTGAGTCAGGTCCGTTTTATGTAGGTGAAGTTTGGATTAGGTCATTGTGGAGTTTTTTGGTGGTTTTTTTGTTTTTTGTTTTTCAGGCCAACGTAAGGCAAAGGTGGGATTCAGGGCCGATTTAAGAGTCAACACAGAAATTAAATTAGAAGTCTAGTTTTAGGGATTAGAGAACATTAGCATGGTACTAGGGATAAATACCAAAGGGATGGGTCAGGAACCAAGTGACAAAGGAGTTTTAGGCTTAGAGATCAACATTTAAGGTTAAGGTCAGGGAATTTGGTGCTGGAGGTAAAAATTAGATCAATATTATGGATCAAGGATTGGGTACAGTGTCTGTTAGGAAAGGGGTGAATGTCAAAGCCAGTATTGGGAAACAGGAAACAAACTAGGGTCAGGGTTAATGTTAAGAATTAGGGTTAGTTTTAGGGGCGCCTGGGTGGCTCAGTGGGTTAAGCCTCTCCCTTTGGTTCTGGTCATGATCTCAGGGTTCTGGGATCGAGCCCCACATCAGGCTCTCTGTGCCCCCCCCCCACCTGCCTCTCTGTCTACTTGTGATCTCTGTCAAATAAATAAATAAATAAAATCTTTTTTAAAAAAAGAATTAGGGTTAGTTTTAGGAGGGGGTTATGGTTGAGGTTCAGGTAGTTGGCCTAGGATAGATAAAATTTAAGAGATTGGTAGTAGGTAGGTGCACTCCTTTTGCGGGGAGGTCTCATTGCTACATAGTTACAGTGGTTCTCTAGCCCAGAGATACGGTAAACTAATTTCACATTAGGGTTCTGGGCTTCACTAGAATTCCAGGTATCTGGGGTTCCAGCTTCTTTATTTTGCTCTCTAAATCCAGTGCTCTTGCTGTGGTCACCCCAGTTTAGGGACAGTGGTTTCTGGACTGTGTTATTTACAAGATAGGAGGTAGGAATAGGCCTGGGACCCAGGAGATGTATAAGGCCTAGTTACAAGTGGGGGACTACTTAGGGAGAAGGGACTATGATTAAGAGGAGGCTGACCATGAAAACACTGTTGCCACGGGAGAAAGAAATGACTGAATCCTCTGAAAGTTCAGCCCTACTGCCTCCCAGTTCCCTCATTCTCTGGTTATTAAGTCCTCTCTCCAGCTCTCCTCCCTGGCCCTGCAGTTCACACCCTCCCTGCATACCCCTTTCCTCAAGCACAACTCTGCATACAGAGTTCTCCCCTCACCTGTAACTTCTGCCATACTTGTTCATCTTGCCATTGGTTCCCAGCTGCAGTTCTGCCTCCCTTTCTGTCCCTGATACTGTACCTCCTACCATATTTTGCCCTCCCAAATCTGAGCTTTCACATCATCTTAAAGCACTCTTCCACACTTTCCCCACTCACCCACCTGCACACCTCCTGGTCATCTGCTGAATACCCTACCCGCAGCCTAACATAACTGTCAAGTACCCACGGGCCCTGCTATGTGCCAGCCCCTGGCTCTAAGCCTTCTTAATTTCTTGGTCCAGTTGTAGATCCCCTTCCCCCACTCCCCAAACAGAAAAGAGGAAATGAGACCCAAAGAGGAAACTGGGTCTTGCTGATCCCACGCCCAGCCAGGCCACTGACCACACCCCCATTTCACTCCCAGCCTGACCCTGCCACTGACCACAGCACTATCCCCTACTCAGTGTGACCCAGCTGCTGGTTATGCCCCAGACCCACCCACCCCCAGCAACTCCAGCTCTGCTTATATACTGCCACCGTCCCATCGCTCTCCCCCCAACCCCATGCTAGCCTTATTTAGCCACTGACCACAGCCCCATCTCTTCTCAGTCTCCTGCAGCCTAATCTGACCTGTGACCTCACTCTGTCATTCCCTGTCTTACAACTATTTTTTCCCTTCACCTAGCCTGATTGGGTGACTGATCATATATGTATTTTTCCTACCACCGTCTTCCCCAGCCTTCTTCCCCATTTCTAGTTTGATACAGTCACTAACCTCATCCCTTCTGCCGCTACTGGTGCTAACCCCATTCCCATCTCCTGTGCCCCAGAGCCTCATCTTCATATACCCAGCTCGGCCCCATCCTAGCGTTCTCCCCTTCCCAATTCCTTATGTAAACTCAAGCCACCCCAGCCACTGAGTGGCTACTGATGACAGAAGCTGTGGGACTTCAGTCTGACTTTGGGCCCTGGTCCCTGAAGGTTGACAGGACAAACTGTCATCAGGTCCTGACAGTTCTACCTCTTCAAACTACAAATGAGCGACAGCCTCCTCTCCACCATTCTAACTACTGTCATCACTTCTTATTTGTGCTAATGCAGTGTCTTTCTCACCTATCTCCAAGGTAACTGCCAGAATTATTTTCCAGAATCTAGTTCTAGTTATGTCCCTTTTCTGCTCAAAGCCTCCCTTGGCCTCCTGGTGCCCTCCAGTAGGTAAAATACTCCTTCCTCTTTAGTCCTCCCCTGCCTTTCCACCCTGACCTGACTTCCCCGTCGCTGCTCCCTTGCAGGTACCCTGTGCTTCAGCCAGCCCACCCGCTCACTTCCCTGAATGCTCCTCCGTGATTTCCTGCTCCTCCACCTTTGCTTATGCTCTTCTCTCTGCCTGGAATGCTACCCCTGACTCACCTCCGGCTGGCATAGTGGAGACAGCTTGGGCTTTGGAGTCAGAGATGTGGGTTCGGATCCTGGCTTCACAACTTATTAGCTGTATGACTTTGAAGAAGTTCCTTGAACAAGTATTTAACATCTTTGCGCCTCAGTTTCCTAGTCTGTAAAAATGGGTATGATGATACTTATCTTGCCGGGTTATTGTAAAGATTAAATGAAATTATGTATACAAAGAAATTGACATATCATCAATAAAAGGTAGATCCTTATGATTTTTATTATCTTTAAGTCCTAACTTCAAATGACACTTTAAACAGAGACTTTCTGGTCCCTTTTCTGTAACCTAAAGGGATCTCTCCCCTGAACACATACATCTTGACTCTGACCACATCCTGCCCTGTATTATAATTCTGTATTTGGCTTACCCACTCAACTAACAGGGAGCCCCTCGAAAGTGAAGGCGAGGGCTTGCTCTTCTTGCTTCCCAGTCACTGAGAGTTTGGCCCAGGACCTTTTTCACAACAGACCCTCAGAAATGCTTGTCGGATGAATGGAGGGAGAATGTGTAATGGGAAGAGAGATGTTGGGGCAAGTTGTTCTCCTACGGACAGAGGTGTGTTTGTGGAGAAGCTGTGCGCGTGAGACAGGGTCTTTATGGGAAGATAATGTGGTTGTGATAGGGTCTGTGTAAGGGACTGCATGTTTGAGATAACGTGTATGTGGAGACAGTATTAGTAGCTTTGTGGTAAAGAGCTCTGTGCATAGACGGTGCAGTTGGGGAGAATGGATATGTATAGATGGGTGTAGGTGGTGAGGGGCTCTGTCGAGGGAGATCAGGTCCAGCCCGTCAGCTGCCCAGTCCAGCCGGAAATGAGCCTCCTGCAGCCTGAGGCCGGATGTGTCAGTCTCACCCACAACCACCCCCCCCTCACCACCACACCCCCGCCCCGCGGTTGCGGACTCAGAGGCCAAATTTGGTAACAGACTGAGGGTTACTCCCCCAACCCTCATACATTCTGACTTTGTCTTCAGGTTTCTTTCTCCCTTGTCCCTTTCTGTAGCTCCCTGTCTTTCTGCATCTCCCTTTGTGGTTATCTGTTCTGACTATATTCTCCATGTGCCCCAAATTCTTTACCCCCCGCCCCAGTATACTCACATTCCATTCCTTGCTAGGATTTGACCTCTTGTCCTCCACCCGCCACCCCCCCTCATTGCCCAACTCCTCTGGAATGCATCTCAGGAATGTCTTGAGGGAGGAGGAGTTCCCTGGGAGAGGGATGGGGGCGGGGGGGCATTGTTGCTGTTTTATAAAACATGGTAGAAAAGGGAGCAAAGTTCTCAGGCCAGAAGAGGAACTGGATGGCTTCTCCCCATACTTCCAAGGGGCTTGTTCTGTGCCCTCATCACCCTCTCACTTCTCAATTCCTTTTCCTCCCTCACCGTCTTCTAGCTATGTGGGTGTCCACTCAGGACCAGCCTGGGAGTAAGGGTAGGCATGACTCATCTCCCTTATCGGGGTCTCACCAGAGGTTTCCGTGCTTGAAGAAGAAGGGGGTGTCCATATGTCCGGAGGAAGTGGGGGAGACGTGCCATTTCAGCTTAGGGTGGAGGGTCCTTTCAGTCCTGCCCTCAGCTCCTCCGACTCCTCCACTTCGCTGACCCTCCAGCCCTCCAGCAGCCCCACAGCCAGGTCTGTCAAGCTACTGGGAGAGGTAGCCAAGGAATGGGGGAGGTGGGCAGAGAGCTGGGGAGACTGGAAAGGTCCTTGCTTGTTTGGAAATAAAGATAGCAAGCTGTGGTTTCTTGTGAGACTCTGGAGTGTTCATAAGGTCAGAATGGTCTCTCAGATCCCTGTTCCACACCTTTCCCACATATACCTGTCTCCTGTTTCTAGATTTTTCAGTCTCCACCTCATCCTTCCGAACCTCTTCACCTTCCAAAAACCTATCCCTTCCCAACTTCCCTGGTTCTGGCTTCGGTATCCCAGCACTCCCACCTGTTTCTAACCTTCCCCCAGTCATCTGTTTCCCCACTTGGGGTTTGCTGCTTGCCAGGAGGGGAATGGGCAGTCCGGATTTGCTCATTCTCTTAGTTGAGAGGAACCAATCCCTGTACCAAACTGGGTCACATCATCAGCTGCCAGGCAGACTTGTCTTCTTGTCCCCCTGGGTGCCACCTGCCACCTGCAAGGGTTCCTCCAGCCTGCTGAAAGGTGCCAAGGAGGGTGGGGGAGGTCAGGGTGGGACTGATATCTCGAGGTGCCCTGAAAACACCATCAAGGGAGGCAGTAAGACAGAGGGCAGAGCTTGAGAAGGGCTGACCAAAGACTGGAGAGCATGAGACCAGTTGTGAGGACTGGGTATTCACTTGGTGACTTGGAGCAAGAACCACGTTAGAGAGACTGAGCTCTTCCTCTGACCTGCCTTGAAACTACCCAACCTGCCCCACCATGTCTGATATCCATTCTGCAAAACTAAGGAGTTGACTAGGTAATTTCTGAGATCCATTTGGATTAGAGAATCATCATTCTAGCTTGACTGCCAGGGAAGCCAGACACGGGGCCAGGCTCCCTGGGAAGGCCCCTCCTCCAGTTAGACGGTGCAAGCTGCTGGTGTTTCGTCTCCCCGCCCAGCTAGCTGGAGTCGGTGTTTGCAGGCTTCAGGATCTCTTGGGAATTACCTAATATAACGTCCTCATTTTGTAGAGAAGGAGGCTAAAGCTGTCAGGGGGAGGTCACGTGATGAGTCAGGGCAGAGCTCTGAAAATCCCAGACAGAGAAAGCCAGTAAGACCTAGTGAGAGACAAAGAGAGAAAAAGACTGAACTAAGAAAAGATGAAAGCAAGGCAGAGGCAGGGCTGCGAAAAGAGCAAGGTAGGGGCCAAGAGAGAGACACTTGGCACACAGAAGGGAGGCACAGATTCTAGTGGTAGGGACAGGATGGTGTCCTCAGGGAACACTGCATTGCAGACCAGACTCACACCTAACTACTCTTAGGTGGTTAGGATTGTTTTATTTTTGTATAAATAGTTTTTCCATCTTTAAAATGCTTAAATAAAACAAATTAACCACGTTACTCTTTGCTCTGGTGGGTCCCTTTCAAAAACACCCCTCCGTGGGGCTCCATCTGGGGGACCTCCTCTCCTCTAATGCGGATGTGTGCTAATGCGCTGATGCCACGGGCCAGGTAGAGACAGGCTGGAGAGGAGAAGCTGCCACCATGGTTGCGCTTTCACTGAAGATCAGCATTGGGAACGTGGTGAAGACGATGCAGTTTGAGCCATCCACCATGGTGTATGATGCCTGTCGCATCATTCGTGAGCGCATCCCAGAGGCCCTGGCTGGCCCTCGTGAGTCTGAGTACCCTGGTGGCGGGGGTGGGAGTCTTCCGTCACTCCTTGTTCCTGGGCTCTTGGCTTTAAGGGATGAACTCAAGGCTACTCATCCCTCAGGCCTGTGCTCCCTGGTTCCCTCTCTCCCCCTTAGGCCCTCAGTCTCTGGGGAAATAGTAAGGGAACCATGCAGCCATTCAGCAACACTGGGGTCCTCATGAGTCTGAGGTGACCCATCCTCTCTTTTAGCCAGCGACTTTGGGCTCTTCCTGTCAGATGAAGACCCCAAAAAAGGTATATGGCTGGAGGCCGGGAAAGCCTTGGATTACTACATGCTCCGAAATGGGGTGAGTATCACTTCATCAAGGACCATCAACATCCCCTCCTCTACCTCCTGTTTCAGCACCCGTGTCTGTTGTCCCTGAGCCTTTCCAGGCTTTCTATCCCAGGCAGTCAAAATAACCTGCTTTTTGAGTAAGCCAACATAGTGTTGTTCTTAGTAATCTACTTGCCTCCCCTCTGGAGGAGAAAGGAAGTAATACCTCTGGCTTCAAGGGGGCCCCTCCTCCTGTTCCCACCCCACCAGGACACCATGGAGTACAGGAAAAAACAGAGGCCCCTGAAAATCCGTATGCTCGACGGAACCGTGAAGACTATCATGGTGGATGACTCTAAGACCGTCACCGACATGCTCATGACCATCTGTGCCCGCATTGGTAAGGGGTCTCGGGGGGCTGAGGGCACAGGAATGGAGGCTCCTGCTCCACTAGAGAACACAGATGTGGTGCTGGGGTGCCACCGACTCCTCCCCCTCCCCCAGGCATCACCAACCATGATGAATATTCACTGGTGAGAGAGCTGATGGAAGAGAAAAAGGAGGAGGTGACAGGGACCTTACGGAAGGACAAGACACTGCTGCGAGATGAAAAGAAGATGGAGAAACTAAAGCAGAAGTTGCACACAGATGATGAGTGTAAGCAGAAATCGAAAAAAGAGGGCTCTGGAAATGGTCGGGGTGGGGGGAGCAGGGGGTGCTGTTCATTCGTTAGTTATGGAGAATCTGCTTTTGCAAGGCACCATTTGAGATGCAGGCTGCATCAGTAATAAAACAAAGTCTTATACTCGTGGAACTTCTCGGTGAGAGAAGGTAGGAGACGAAGAGCAAAGAGCAGACAAGGCAGGCACCCTAGGGGCTCGGCATTGAGGGGACTGTGTGTGTCTCAGTGAACTGGCTGGACCATGGCCGCACGCTGAGGGAACAGGGAGTAGAGGAGCACGAGACGCTTCTGCTGCGGAGGAAGTTCTTCTACTCAGACCAGAATGTGGACTCCCGGGACCCCGTACAGCTGAACCTTCTTTATGTGCAGGTGTGGAGAGGATTTGTCTGGGGTAGGGGAGGTAGGGAGAGAGGGTGGAAGCACAGCGAGGGGTATCCCCACACCCACACCCAACACCCGCCGCCTTGTGTTCTCCAGGCACGAGATGACATCCTCAATGGCTCCCACCCTGTCTCCTTCGACAAGGCCTGTGAGTTTGCTGGCTTCCAGTGCCAGATCCAGTTTGGGCCCCACAATGAGCAGAAGCACAAGGCTGGCTTCCTCGAGTGAGTGACCCATATCCCACACCCTTCAGGGCCCAGGACTCACTGGGCCCAACAGCCCTGCCCCCTCCCAGGCTTTCTCTCTCTGTTCCTCTTCCGATGCACCAGGGTTTGACCCACACGGGTCCCTTTTTTGCTGCCGTCAGCTGTTTGTCTCCTTCCTGGCCCCATGTGGTACACGAACGTACCCCAGAATCTCTGCCTCTGCCCCACACCTCTCAAGCAAACATGTAGCCTCTCTGAGATTCTCTGAAGAGTTTTACTGTAGTAGCCAGAGGAAAACAGAACACTTCTCCTCATAGGGAACATAGACTTAGAAAGCTTCACGAGTCTCATCTACCAATACTCCTCAGAATGTGGAGAGCGCAGCGTGGCTTGCTTGGCTTCCTCCATGCATGGTCATCCTTCTCCTGAACTCCTTCTGCTCTTGGTTCCCTGCAGTAGTGCTCTAGACCCTCTTTCCCTCAGGGACTGAGCCTGCAACTCAGGTTCCCCCAGTCCCTCTCCCTGTAGGGAGAGACATGGGCTGCACTCAAGAGCTCATGCTAGGCCGTCTCGACTTCATGGATAATCCCAACTTTGTTCCCTTGAGCCTTCCTTCTCCCCAAAGATAACACTGTCCTAGACATTTCCTCACACCCCCAGGCCTACAGTCCATGGCCCACATATCCCTGATGCTGTCCACTACATGCTGACCCTCCCTTTTCTGGTGTAGCCTGAAGGACTTCCTGCCCAAGGAGTATGTGAAGCAGAAGGGAGAGCGTAAGATCTTCCAGGTGAATGGGGGTCGGGGAAAGTGCTGGGGATGCCCTGGGAGCTTTGCTACTTAATCCTACTGACTGAATGGACCCTGCCCCTTCTTTGTCTCCTCCCACCCCGGTTCCACCCACCAAGCTGCTCTTCCACCTCTCCTGTGCTGAGAAAGCCAAAGACCTGGGCTCCATCACTGCATTTGCTGCGGAATTCAATTCAATATTCTTGTTTTCTTTTCTCTGCCTCTAACATGAGATGACAGTACCTTCCCTGGGTAGGATTGATAGGAGAATCAAATGAGATAGTATGTCTCAAATTACTGTGAAAAGTATATCTTTGTACAAATGTCTTATCCCCACTTCTTGAATACTCAGCCAAAAAGCGTTCTATTTGACCTTCTACTTCTTATCTGTTTGTTTCCAGAACATCTGCAAGTTCTTTAACTATATCCCCTGAATTGTCGCTTCTGCGTATCCTTCATCAGCCCCCAGCCCGTCACCCTCTCATTTCTCATATCCTGCACCCCGTAACCTTTCCTGTGTCCCCCATAATACGCTTCCATTGTAGTTAACATCACAACTCCTTGTCTGTGACACTGTCCGCCCACATTCTGCTAAATGTTTTTTCCCGTTTCCTACTCTCAGGCACACAAGAATTGTGGACAGATGAGTGAGATAGAGGCCAAGGTGCGCTACGTGAAGCTAGCCCGTTCTCTCAAGACATATGGTGTCTCCTTCTTTCTTGTCAAGGTGGGCTACAGACCCTTCTCACTGTCCTCCTCAGTCCTGCTCTTTCCTTTCCCCTCAAAGTCTGGCCCTGCCTTTGGTCACATTTTCCATCATCCCTACAAGTCCCATTCTCTGCCTTGTTCTGACCTTGTGAAAACTTGCCCTGTTGTCAGCCCTCTGCCACCACTTGGCTCCCGATCCTGTGTTTTCCCTCGAGGAGCTTATCCCAGCTCCATCTAGATACCCAGTTCAGCTCTCCCCGTGCTCCTCAGCAACCCCTTGTGGTCCAGATCTGATCTGCTCGTTCACTCGCTCTGGCCTCTAGCCACAGTACCAATGACAACCTCTGCCTCACAGGAAAAGATGAAAGGAAAGAACAAGCTGGTGCCCAGGCTTCTGGGCATCACTAAGGAGTGTGTGATGCGAGTGGACGAGAAGACCAAGGAGGTGATCCAGGAATGGAGCCTCACCAACATCAAGCGCTGGGCTGCCTCTCCCAAGAGCTTCACCCTGGTGAGTCTGGGAGCCCAGAGGGAAAGGCGCTTTGGAATTTCCAGGTGGGGGCAGCTGCAGAGGTCTCTCCCCTCCCTTGGGATAATGCAGTGTGTGTGACTCCAGAAAAAGGGAGAACTTTGTAACGATTACAGGACCATGGAGATCAGAGTAGAGGAGAAGCTTTCCTGGAGAGTAAGTGATGCTAAAATGAAACTGTCTAAAACATCAACAGGACAGGGGCACCTGGGTGGCTCAGTGGGTTAAGCCACCTTCAGCTCAGGTCATGATCCCAGGGTCCTGGGATCAAACCCCTGCATCGGGCTCCCTGCCCGAGCAGAGAGCCTGCTTCCCCCCTACCCCCGTCTGCCTCTCTGCCTACTTGTGATATCTGTCAAATAAATAAATAGAATCTTTAAAAAAAAAAAATAAACAGGACAGAACTGTCACCAGTAAGCTGAGCTCGCAGAATACTTGAGGAGAGGGAAGGAAAAGGTGGTAGAAAGAAAAGATAAGCCTCCTATCTTTGAGCAGGAACTATATAGTAGTTTTCCCCCCGGCTTTATATTTTTGTGTGCTAGATTGGAAACTGATACCACCTTGATAAAGTGCCCCAGTGAGGGGATGAGAATTTCTTACAGGCTATTTTTGCATTTTGGATACTAGTGCTAACCCTCAGTTGTGGTCAGTGATAAATGTTTGTCTTCCTAACTTTATTATCGGGGGGAGAGAAAAGAGATTTCATGGATGACATGCATGTGAACTATGCAACACAAAGACTCTTCTCAGAAATAAAGTGTTGGCCTCCAGGGAGGAAAAGAAAGAGGAAATTAAAGGGTGGGCTTCTCCCCAGAGAGCTGTTGGCAGGGGAAGCCCTCACCAGCTCATCCTTGGGGCTCCCTCCTACCCTTTTCCATCCTGGGTAGATGCTGGCTCTCCCACCAAGCCCCCACCTTGTCACCCTAGGATTTCGGGGACTACCAAGATGGCTACTACTCAGTACAGACGACGGAAGGAGAGCAGATCGCACAGCTCATCGCTGGCTACATTGATATCATCCTTAAGAAGGTGCCCGCCGCAGCTTTTTCCTTATCTTCCCCCACCTTCTACCCAAGCCAGTCCTTTCAAAGTGGGGCACCAGCTTCTGGAAAAAGGCTGACTAGGGGAAATAAGAAGCTACCTTTTCCCTGCCTCTCTTTTCTTTAATTGTTGTTCCTTTTTCCTTCCTACAGAAAAAAAGCAAGGATCACTTTGGGCTGGAGGGAGATGAGGAGTCTACTATGCTGGAGGACTCAGTGTCCCCCAAAAAGTACGAAGGGAGCTGGGCTGATACCGTCCATCAGGGGCAGGGATGGCAGGTCCTGACTCCAACGACTGCTGAGGGGTGGGAAATCCCTAGGATGGTTCTTTAACCAGTCACAGGCTCTCCTAAGATCTCACCTGCCTCACTAGACCCCAGGACCTACAAAGGTAGTAGAGCTGGGTGGGAAGGGGGTGAGAGCACAAGAGTCCTCTGAGTGCTTCCGGGGGTGTCCCCTTCTAGGTCGACAGTGCTGCAGCAGCAGTATAACCGGGTGGGGAAGGTGGAGCACGGCTCTGTGGCCCTGCCCGCTATCATGCGCTCCGGAGCCTCTGGGCCTGAGAATTTCCAGGTGGGCAGCATGCCACCGGCCCAGCAGCAGATCACCAGTGGCCAGATGCACCGAGGACACATGCCCCCTCTGGTAAGAGTGTGCTGCCAACGGGAGGCTAAGCCGTTCTCCCCCTGTCAGCGAGGCCCAGCCAGGAGCTTGGCAGTCTTTCTCCACATCCCTGTTTGTATTCCTGTCCCTAGCCTCAAGTTCTTTACCTTCTCTTGCCTCTAAGCATTTCATTTCTCCTGCCCTTGTGTTGCAGACGTCAGCCCAGCAGGCGCTCACTGGGACCATCAACTCCAGCATGCAAGCCGTGCAGGCTGCCCAGGCCACTCTGGATGACTTTGACACTCTGCCCCCTCTGGGCCAGGATGCTGTGAGTACGGGAGGAAGGAGCGGCCAGAGGTGCTGAGGCCGGGACTCCCTGGAGGGATCGGGGTTGACCAAACCAGGGCAGACCCTGAGCTTTGCTTCTCTCTTTCTCCCTCGAAGGCCTCTAAGGCCTGGCGTAAGAACAAGATGGATGAATCAAAGCACGAGATCCACTCCCAGGTAGATGCCATCACGGCCGGTACTGCCTCAGTGGTGAACCTGACAGCAGGTAAGCCGGGCGCCAGGCTCTCCATGTGGTGGGGAGGGGGCGGAAGAATGTGTGCGAGCACGAGTGTGATGGCTCTGGGTGGGACTGCACCTCGACTCACGGAAGAGAGCGTGTGCGTGTACGTCTGTCTCCGGATGTATGACTAACGCCTCTTGACTGTGCACCTCCCCTGCCCGTCGTCTGGCCTGCCCGCCTCTCAGTCATGCTCCTCTTCCTTGTCCTCCCTCAGGGGACCCTGCAGAGACAGACTACACAGCGGTGGGCTGTGCGGTCACCACCATCTCCTCCAACCTCACGGAGATGTCCCGCGGCGTGAAGCTGCTGGCGGCGCTACTGGAGGATGAAGGCGGCAGTGGCCGGCCCCTGCTGCAGGCCGCCAAGGGCCTCGCCGGGGCAGTGTCCGAGCTGCTGCGCAGTGCCCAGCCTGCCAGTGCTGAGGTCAGGGGCCACAGGCTGCACCAGGGCAGAGAGCCCAAAGGAGAAGGGGGCAGTCCAGGCTGTGGGGTGGAGTCGGGAGGCATGTGGGCAGGGATTAGGCAGCTTCTGACTGGTGTCCACTCTCCACAGCCCCGTCAGAACCTGCTGCAAGCAGCTGGGAACGTGGGCCAGGCCAGTGGGGAGCTGTTGCAGCAAATTGGGGAGAGTGATACTGACCCCCACTTCCAGGTTAGTGACTTACCCAACCCCTAGAACATAAACTTCTTGGGGGTAATCTGACCCTGAATCTAGCTCCTAATCCTGTTCCTACAAATCAATGTCTCAGAGCCACTCTGAGCTTCTCTTTGCAGGGAATGACACTGGGAACCTCTAGTCCCTTTTTTAGGGCATGAGAATTCAGAATTCCTGAGTCCAAACTCAATCTACTAGTTCACACTTGGCTGATTGATATTTTGTAGCTGCTTGTCATCTTTTCCTTGTCTTCCCCATATATAGCCCTTGTCCCAACTTAACATGCTGAAACCCCCTCCATGCCACCCTGAGGACACCATTCCTCTAGCTGCCCCCTTCTCCACCCCATGCCGGTTTCCTCAGCTGACTTGTTATCCTGGATTTCCCACGCAGATATGTGCACCCAGAGGGGCTGGGGCTCGATCTCCCCACGATACCCCCACGGTAACGGCCTCTGGCCTGGGCCTCCCCAGCTTTGTCCTCTCTGAGCCGCATACACTCGCTCTGCACCTCTCCCCCAACCTCCTAGGGGAGCAGAACATGATGGGAGATGGGTAGGCATGTCAAAGGCAGGGCTTAGAAAAAATGGGATCAGGGAGGGTTGTACGGGGTCTCATACTCCAGGGTGACGGCTTCCAACCAAGACTGAGAAGAAATGAAGGAAAGAAGCTGGGGGTGGGAGGGACCCCAAGGGATACCTCTCTCCATCCCACTGTAACACCACTGCCCTTCCCTCCCCATCACCATCCGAGTGTATCCGCCTCATGAATTTCTCCCTTTGGTGTGGGCTCTGTTTCTCCCGGTGTAGGTTTGTTCCTTGGTGGGGGTTCTGTCCTACTGGGTGCTCGAGGCAGGGGCTTGGGGTATCTTCTGGTTGCTTCTGCATACACTATCCTATGATTGGAGTCAGTGGGAATAATGAAACAGCTTATGCCTCTGAGAAGGGTCCCTGGATCCCAAGCCCGATCTCAAGCCCTGCTGACAGCTGTTTCCTAACAGGACGTACTAATGCAGCTAGCCAAGGCCGTGGCAAGTGCCGCAGCTGCCTTGGTCCTCAAGGCCAAGAGTGTGGCCCAGCGGACAGAGGACTCCGGGCTCCAGACCCAGGTCATTGCTGCAGCAACACAGTGTGCCTTGTCCACCTCTCAGCTGGTGGCCTGTACCAAGGTGAGCCCCACAGGTGGCGCTAGCCTGTGCTGCGGGGTGATGGTGCCACACACCAGAGCCTCTTGCTTCACCTCTTTGGCTCCTCCTTACCTCTCCCAGTGATTGCCGCACACACCACAAACACACCTCTCGACTCCTTTCCATGGCCTTCGTCTCTCATGTGTGGTTTGCCCATAGGTGGTGGCGCCTACGATCAGCTCACCTGTCTGCCAGGAGCAGCTGGTGGAGGCCGGACGCCTGGTGGCCAAAGCCGTGGAGGGCTGTGTGTCCGCCTCGCAGGCAGCCACAGAGGATGGGCAGCTGCTGCGGGGGGTAGGAGCAGCGGCCACCGCTGTCACCCAGGCCCTGAATGAGCTGCTGCAGCACGTGAAGGCCCATGCCACGGGGGCCGGGCCTGCTGGCCGTTATGACCAGGCCACTGACACCATCCTCACCGTCACCGAGAACATCTTCAGTTCCATGGGTGATGCTGGTAAGGACACCACTCCCAGGGAGACCACGAACCCCTATGAGGCTCCTTGAGCCCAGTGGACATTGCCTTGCAGACCCGCCACCTCCCCCTAAGGACTCAGCACAGTAGACTAGGTGTTCAGTATCTCTGAAACCTCCAGTTTCTCCTCTGTAAAGCAGAAATATGATCCCTGTTCTGCCTTATTTGATGCCTTTAGAGAATACGCAGAAGCGTATGCAAACACAGCTGCAAGTTGGAAGGTGGCATTATTAAGAGATAGCCTTCCCCACTCCACCCTACCTGCTCACCCCTAAAAGCCTTCGCAAGAACTATCTTATCTTCTCAAGACTATTTGCTGAAAATAGCCATTATAGACCATCTTCCTTCCCACGAAAGCCCACCAGGAAATCTCCCTCTCCAAGATCCTAAACTCAAAAAAACAGTAACTCCAGGGGAATCACTTCGAGAACCTTTGTGTCTCTTTAACTCTTCTCAAGAGCACGGTCTACCTTGTCTGCACCCTTTCCCCTCACCCTTGGCACCTTCACAGTGTCTCTGGCTTCCTTACCTGACTGTGTCCTGTCCTCTCAGGTGAGATGGTACGACAGGCCCGCATCCTAGCCCAAGCCACTTCTGACCTGGTCAATGCCATCAAGGCCGATGCTGAGGGGGAGAGCGACCTGGAGAATTCCCGAAAGCTATTAAGCGCCGCTAAGATCCTGGCTGATGCCACGGCCAAGATGGTGGAGGCTGCCAAGGTACAAAGCCTTCTGTGCACAATCCCAGACTGAGACCTGAAAGGAAGTAGAAAGGTCCAGAGGGGTCACCCTTTCCTGATGGAAGAGACCCAGGAAAAGCAGGGAATACATGAGAACAAAGAGAAGCACTCAAGAAGTAAATGTGCCCCAGGCATCCGGTGGATGGCGGCCCAGGCTACAAACCAGCATGCCACTGCTCCTTTTTCTTCCCCCAAGTCCAAAGTCTGTTGTCCTTACTTTCCCCTACTTTGCTACCCGCTTCCTGGAGTCTCCTGGGAATGCACAGAAGCATTCAGTCCTCAGCAAGGCAGGGGGACACAGACGCAGGGTGCAGAAGACTGTCAGGAAGAAGCCAAGAAGCTCTCACACTCCCTGGGCGTAGCGTTCTTCAGCTCGCAGGAGTAACCAGGTCCCCTGATGTGGTTTTTGAGATCCCAGCTCTAAACTTTGTCCCCCGCACATCCCAGAGAGTCTCCCTCACCCCCATTTGCTAGTGGCATCTTGTGGGGAGTAGGGAAAGACACATGGCTCCTTCCCCCAAGAGGGACAGAAGCAATAGTTCCACCTAAAGAGGGTCCAAAGGGAATCCAGGGCCCCCCTACACCTCCCTCTTGCCTGCCCGAGGCAGCTCATCTCAGCTGCGGTTACCTTTAGCACGGAGAGTTAGAAATGACTTGAGGAAAATGTTTGAGTCTGGAGGGGTCCGAGCTGAGCGTATTTGGGGTGCACAGGGACACTGAGTGAGGACTGTCTTTCCGCTTCTCTCAGGGAGCAGCCGCCCACCCTGACAGTGAGGAGCAGCAGCAGCGGCTGCGGGAGGCAGCCGAGGGGCTGCGCATGGCGACCAATGCGGCTGCTCAGAACGCCATCAAGAAGAAGCTCGTGCAGCGCCTGGAGGTGAGGCTGGGAGGAGAATGTGGAACAAGGGTGTGGGCGCCATGGGAGGAATGACGCCGGGAGGAAGGGACGTACAGAGACTCGAGCAGCATCTCCTCCTCGTGGGCTAGCACAGCCAGGGTGGGCCAGAGGCTGAGTAGCGCACTGCCTGGGCTTTGTCCTAACGCTCTGTCCTCACAGCATGCAGCCAAGCAAGCTGCGGCCTCAGCCACACAGACCATCGCGGCAGCCCAGCACGCAGGCTCCACCCCCAAGGCCTCTGCCGGCCCCCAGCCACTGCTGGTGCAGAGCTGCAAGGTGAGACTCAGTGGGAGGAGGTGAGGAGGTGTGGGAGGAGGGATTCCCCACCCCACCCCCACCCCTGCCCCGTTTGTGGCAAGGCGGCTCTAATGATGTTTTCCCCCACAGGCTGTGGCAGAACAAATTCCACTGCTGGTGCAGGGCGTCCGAGGGAGCCAGGCTCAGCCTGACAGTCCCAGTGCTCAGCTGGCCCTCATTGCTGCAAGCCAGAGCTTTCTGCAGGCAAGGCACCCTCTCCCACCTCTTAGACAAGACCCTTCCCACCCTCTGAGCCCCCAAGATCGCCTACAGTTTAAAGCTCCGCCAATAGGCTCCTTCCCGGATGGAGCCACAGCAGTCCCCATGCCCTCACCAGCATCAGTCCGTGTACCCAAGCAGATGGTACATTCATCTGCCTGCCTGTTCCCCAACAGCCAGGTGGGAAGATGGTGGCCGCTGCGAAGGCATCAGTGCCAACAATCCAGGACCAGGCTTCGGCCATGCAGCTGAGTCAGTGTGCTAAAAATCTCGGTACCGCCTTGGCGGAACTTCGCACCGCCGCCCAGAAGGTATGGGAGCTGGCAGCTTTGGAAAGTGAGGGGAGGGGACGCCTAGGGCGCAGTCAGTTAAGCATCTGACTCTTGATTTCAGCTCAGATTATGATCTCAGGCTTATGAGATCAGGCCCCATGTCAGGCTCCACGCTCAGGGCAAAGTCTGCTTAAGTTTCTCTCTCCCTCTCTCCCTCCCTGCTGTGTGTGCATGCCCATGTGTATGCTCTCTTTCTCAAATAAGTAAATCTTTAAAAAAAGAAAAAAAGAAAATGAGGGTGGAGTTCTGGGATGATGGGGAGTCTACAGAACCACCTAAAACGGGTAATTGTGTAACCTGGGCCATCACTGAGACACAGCAGTACCTCCTGTATCCAAAACCCCTTATCATTGTAGGCTCAGGAAGCGTGTGGACCTTTGGAGATGGATTCTGCCCTAAGTGTGGTACAGAATCTAGAGAGAGACCTGCAGGAAGTGAAGGCAGCAGCTCGAGATGGCAAGCTTAAACCCTTACCTGGAGAGACTGTAAGTATTCTCAGTACTTCTTGGGTGCCTGGGTGGCTCAGTCAGTTAAGCGTCTGCCTTCGGCTCCTGTCATGATCCAAAGGTCCTGGGATCGAACCCTATATCGGGCTCCTTGCTCAGCGGGAAGCTGCTTCTCCCTCTGCCTGCTGAACCCCCTGCTTGTGTACGCTCTCTCTCTCACTCTTGCTCTCTCTCTGTCAAATAAATAAATAAAATCTTATTTTAAAAAAACACAAAACCTCATTCTTAATTAAATGCTGAGGTTTTCTTTCCCACCTGCACTCCAGAGCTGCCCAAAACCTTCATTTAAACTGCCAGCTGATCCAACTAGCTTTTCAAGGTCCCATTTCCCAGTGCTTTCTGCCCCTGAGTCTCCACCTCATCCCTAGATGGAGAAATGTGCCCAGGACCTGGGTAACAGCACCAAAGCAGTGAGCTCTGCCATTGCCCAGCTACTGGGGGAGGTCGCCCAGGGCAATGAGAATTACGCAGGTATGTGGAGGGGCAGGGGAACAGGAGCTCAAGGAGGGATGGTGCTAACCAAGGAAGCCATGGGGATCGAGGCCTGGCAGTAAAAGCACCTTTTCCCTTCATCTGCCCAGGGATCGCAGCTCGGGACGTGGCAGGTGGGCTGCGATCCCTGGCCCAGGCCGCTCGGGGTGTAGCTGCCTTGACGTCAGATCCTGCAGTGCAGGCCATTGTGCTTGACACCGCCAGCGACGTTCTGGACAAGGCCAGCAGCCTCATTGAGGAAGCAAAAAAGGCAGCCGGCCATCCCGGGGACCCTGAGAGCCAGCAGCGCCTTGCCCAGGTCAGGTCTGGGGAAGAGGCCACTTACCCCATGGCCCAGCCTGACTGGAGCTGAGTCTCATCCACACTGATAGGCCCCTTCCCAGGTCTGCTCTTGACAACTCCTGTCTGGATTCCATCGTTTCCCTCAGTATTGGGAGGAGGGTCTCAGTCAGCCTGAGGCAGGGGCCTCACTGAACACCGGGTTCGAGACAGTTTGATCACTATCACTTGACACCTTAACTTCAGCCCCTTCGGCAGCACATCCCCTTTCCTACTCACTTTTGGAGGCAGTAGGACATGTCCCCATGAGTGGAGGAGGGGCTCTCCCAAATTGTTTCCATTTTGGCAACACCTGTCTCCTTTTCCACCTCAGGTGGCTAAAGCAGTGACCCAGGCCCTGAACCGCTGTGTCAGCTGCCTGCCTGGCCAGCGAGATGTGGACAATGCCCTGCGAGCAGTGGGAGACGCCAGCAAGCGACTCCTGAGTGACTCGGTAGGAAGACCAAGGGTGTGGGGGGCACATAGGAGCTGAAGAACTCCCAACCTTCTCCTTCCACCTCTAGACCTCTCCTTGACCTTGACTTCCCAGATTCACCCTCTTTCATTACTCCCAGGCTCTGTGCCCACCTCCCAGCACTCCTTGACCAAACTCTCCCTCGCATCGTTCCCCATGCTCACTTCTGACTTTCTGACTCTCTGACCCTGCAGCTTCCCCCCAGCACCGGGACGTTTCAAGAAGCTCAGAGCCGGTTGAATGAGGCTGCTGCTGGGCTGAATCAGGCGGCCACAGAACTGGTACAGGCATCTCGGGGAACCCCCCAGGACCTGGCTCGAGCCTCGGGTCGATTTGGACAGGACTTCAGCACCTTCCTGGAAGCTGGTGTGGAGATGGCTGGACAGGCCCCGGTATGAAGAGGCACAGGGTCTGGCTCGGGTTAGGCGAGTGGTGCCTGTGTGACTGCTCAGTCCTGACCTCTGCTTGCCTCCTTCCCCCCCTCCCCCGGGCCCTCCCTAGTCTCTAGCAACATTTGAGTGTTTGGGATAGAAGAGCCCCTTTAGAGACAGATAAGAAAGGACTGACTGGACAATGTATTGACCTTTTCGCCTTCAACAGAGCCAGGAGGACCGGGCCCAGGTCGTGTCCAACTTGAAGGGCATCTCTATGTCTTCAAGCAAACTCCTTCTGGCTGCCAAGGCCCTGTCCACAGACCCTGCTGCCCCCAACCTCAAGAGTCAGCTGGCTGCAGCTGCCCGGTAAGTAGGAGCTGGGAAGCCCAGCCCTGCAGCGTTGAAGAGATTGGGGCGGGGGGTGGGAGGGAACATTTCATGAGAAGCCCCAGCTTAGGAGTAGTTATACACAGAAGAGAAATAGACACTTCACATGCATAGAGGACCCAAAACTGATGACCTGTGCATGCATCCACTCCACTTCCTATTCCTCCCAGGGCGGTGACCGACAGCATCAACCAGCTCATCACCATGTGCACCCAGCAGGCGCCGGGCCAGAAAGAGTGCGACAATGCCCTGCGGGAACTGGAGGTGGGCACTTGGCAGGCTGAGTGGTGTGGAGGCTGAGGAACGTATTCTGGGTGTAGGCGGGGAAGGAGGTGTCTCGAGTCCTACTTTGTCCTCCCCCTGTACAGACTGTCCGGGAACTCCTAGAGAACCCAGTCCAGCCCATCAATGACATGTCCTACTTCGGCTGCCTAGACAGTGTGATGGAGAACTCAAAGGTAAGTGCAGTAAGGGGCCCAGGAGGGCGGGGGGCAGGAAGATGGGGTGAACCGGGGCTCCTCTGCCCCTCTGAGGATAGGGACAGACTCTTCTGATAGCCTCTGTTCCTCAGGTACTGGGTGAGGCCATGACTGGCATCTCCCAAAACGCCAAGAACGGGAACTTGCCAGAGTTCGGGGAAGCCATCGCCACAGCCTCCAAGGCCCTCTGTGGCTTCACCGAGGCAGCCGCACAGGTTATTCCCCTGCGACAGTCCCTGAACGGTCCCCTGCTTTCCCTCCCCCACCTCCTCAACAGCCTGACGCTCCTGTAGATAACCAAGAAGTGATGTATGCAAAACCAGCTCTGTGGAAACTGAGTTTCTTTCCCCTCCTCAGTGGAGATGTTTGTCGGCAACCATAGAGTTCCAGTAGTCCTGGTCGCTGTCCCCCCGAACCCATGGTGCCTTGGGCTATGATGACACTCTCCAGTCACGGGCCCTTGTCCAGCCCTGGCTTTCTTGGTATATGCTGATTAGCATATGCGCGTCCTTTTTCACAGTCTCTAGTACCAGAGACTACATTTCCAGTTAATTGAGTCACCACTTAGCTTTGCCTTTTTATACAATTATGAAATATAAAATAACCTGTTAGCTGTGAGTATTTTGCTTTTAGTACATGAATCCTTAAGGCAGACCGGCTCGAGAGTTCATCTCAGACTGTTTTCCTGAAAGCCTTCCAGCCTGCTCCCCTAGTCTCCATCACCTCCCTTTGCCCTGTTCTGTTGGGTGGCCTATTCTATATGGTGTGACTTACTTCTGGAAAAGCATAAAGAGGAACAAGCAGAGTGACCACGTGTTGAAGTATAAATCAAACCTTCTGATGGTCTTCTAATCATAAAAAGTCGTTGGCAGCCATTATACCTATGCTTTCCCTCTCTCCAAATCCCTGAAGCTTGGAGGTGTTGAAAATACAGTGACCCTAACAACCTGCACAGGTTTTGAACTCTTGCAAAGGGGCTTTGCGTGTGTGCCACATGTGTGTGCATGCCAGGGTGGTTTTCAAACCTTTTTGATTTCTACTTAAGCAAGCAGTACTTTTTACCTTATGGTCCCCCAGATACACATCTACACAGAAGTCTAATGAAATCTTTACCACGTGGGGCGCCTGGGTGGTTCAGTCATTGGGCATCTGCCTTCGGGTCGGGTCATGATCCCAGGGTCCTAGAATCAAGGCCTGCTTCTCCCTCTCCCTCTGCCTCTGCTTATGTTCCTCTCTGTCTCTTTCTCTCTGCCAAATACATGAGAAAAATCTTTAAAAAAACACAGAACAAAGCCCTTACCACGTGGTTTTCCTTTTTTTCCTTTTTTACTCTTAACCTTCTGAAATGTTCAAACACATTTACCAAAGCAGGAGAGGTTTTTTTCCCTTTTTGTAGTGTTACTATTATTTGTTAATATACCACCACTCACATAGGACCCTGGCTACCAAACTTACCCCTACTCTCCTTTGTCCCCACTGTCACTAGGCTGTCCACTGAGAGACAGTCTTTCTTCCTCACCTCACCCTCATCCCTCTCTCTCCAGGCTGCATATCTGGTGGGAGTCTCTGATCCCAACAGCCAAGCTGGGCAGCAAGGACTGGTGGAGCCCACGCAGTTCGCCCGTGCAAACCAGGCAATTCAGATGGCCTGTCAGAGTCTGGGGGAGCCTGGCTGTACGCAGGCCCAGGTAACTTAAGGGAGCGGGTACTATGGGTAAGACTGCGAAACGGTGCCCGGCCAGGATGGACTGGCCCAAGAGAGAGTTGTGGGAGGTGTGGGGGGGTGCATCTCTGACCTTCCACACACAGCTTCTCTGGGAGTAATTGTCTTTTCCTGCCATGTTTCTTGTCACTCTTAGTTACTGCTGAGTTCAGAACTTCTCTGTAGCTGTTTGAGTTCACTCTCTTCCTTACCCTCCTGCAGCTTCTCCATCAGCATGTCTGTCTTCCATCTCTCCCTTCCGACACCCTGTTCATCTTTGGGTATCTCTGTCTCCCAAATCTTCACTTCTCAGGTGACTCCGTCTTTCCTAATTAGACTTCCAGAGGTCTTGCTCTCCCTCCCCCAGCCCTCAGTAGGCTCCCGCCTAGGTGTGTACACTTCCCTCCTGCCCTCAGGGTGGCTCTGCCCTGTGTCTTGTCTCCACAGGTGCTCTCCGCAGCCACCATCGTGGCCAAGCACACCTCTGCGTTGTGTAACAGCTGCCGCCTGGCCTCTGCTCGAACCGCCAATCCTACTGCCAAGCGCCAGTTCGTACAGTCGGCCAAGGAGGTGGCCAACAGCACAGCCAATCTCGTCAAGACTATCAAGGTTGTCAGTTTTTGAAATTCCCAGCCTCCCTCTGACCTGTCCCGTCTCCTGTCCTCTAGTCCCTGCATCAGTCCCTGAGGCCTTTGGCCACAGCCCGTCTCCCTGAGCCCAAGCCCTTTCGTGTCCATACTGGTCATCCCCAGCCTCTCCCCCTGCCCCCAGCCCAGGAGAGCTGGGCTTCGCCTCCTTTACCTGCAGTCAGTCCTGAGGGCCTGTCACTCCTACTTCCAGGCGCTTGACGGAGCTTTCACAGAAGAGAACCGTGCCCAGTGCCGAGCAGCAACAGCCCCTCTTTTGGAGGCCGTGGACAATCTGAGTGCCTTTGCATCCAACCCTGAGTTCTCCAGCATCCCTGCCCAGATCAGCCCTGAGGTGAGGCGGTGTGAAGGGAGAACCGATGGGCCAGCTGCCCCCACATCTTTGCAGGAGTCTTGAGACTCCCCTCCCTGCCTCCTCTCTCCCCAGGGCCGGGCTGCCATGGAGCCCATTGTGATCTCTGCCAAGACAATGCTGGAGAGTGCCGGGGGCCTAATCCAGACAGCCCGGGCACTCGCAGTCAACCCCCGGGACCCCCCACGCTGGTCGGTGCTGGCTGGCCACTCCCGGACCGTCTCAGACTCCATCAAGAAGCTCATTACAAGCATGAGGTATTGTGGGGGTAGAGAACCAACGGAACATACACAGTAGCGGAACGGCGGGGAGGGTGGGTAGTGCAATTAGATGGGATAGTGTTGGAGGAGATCTGTTGTCCAAGATTTGGGGGATATGGGGAAAGCTAGACTAGCCTTGTTTTCAAGGACTGTTCTTGGTGTGGGAGCCTATGATGTGTCCACAGGGACAAGGCTCCAGGGCAGCTGGAGTGCGAGACAGCCATTGCAGCTCTGAACAGCTGTCTGCGGGACCTAGACCAGGCTTCCCTCGCTGCAGTCAGCCAACAGCTTGCTCCCCGGGAGGGAATCTCTCAAGAGGTAAGGGGGAAATGGGTTATACGAAAGCTTGCCTCTGGGAAGAGAGATAGCAGATTGGAGAAAGATAGGGGAATCCGGGAGTGTGCCTCACAGAGACGTCAAGGGTACGGGAGGAACATGCCCAGGGGAGTGAGTGAGTTCAGTATGGAAAGAAGTAGCAGGCCCTGTTCCAGGTCGCAGTCAGGGCTCAAATTCGCTTCTCTCCCAGGCCTTGCACACTCAGATGCTCACTGCAGTGCAGGAGATCTCCCACCTTATCGAGCCGCTGGCCAGTGCTGCACGGGCTGAAGCCTCCCAGCTGGGACACAAGGTACCCGGAGAGACAAGTGGGGAGTTCCAGGGCAGGGCAAGTGAGTGTTCCTGGCGCAGCTGACCTCCACTCAAACCCCTCGCCTCAGGTGTCCCAGATGGCCCAATACTTTGAGCCGCTCACCCTGGCTGCAGTGGGTGCTGCTTCCAAGACCCTGAGCCATCCGCAGCAGATGGCGCTCCTGGACCAGACTAAAACCTTGGCCGAGTCAGCCTTGCAGTTGCTATACACAGCCAAGGAGGCTGGCGGGAACCCCAAGGTACCAGGAGTGGGAGGGAGGGGCTGCTACTAGGAAGAGGTCAGAGAAGCAGGAACACCACAGCCCCCCTCTGCTCACTCGCTCTGCCCCCACAGCAAGCAGCTCACACCCAGGAGGCCCTGGAGGAGGCTGTGCAGATGATGACAGAGGCTGTAGAGGACCTGACGACAACCCTCAATGAGGCAGCCAGCGCTGCTGGGGTGGTTGGCGGCATGGTAGACTCCATCACCCAGGCCATCAACCAGGTTAGAGTCCTGGAGTGCCTATGGTCAGAGGCCCCCTGAGCCAGGGCCACTGAGCTCAGTGTCAGAGACCCTGATAATCTTTTTCCTTCCCTAATCCGACCCCTCAGCTAGACGAAGGACCAATGGGTGAACCAGAAGGTTCTTTTGTGGATTACCAGACAACTATGGTGCGGACAGCCAAGGCCATTGCTGTCACTGTTCAAGAGATGGTGAGTTTGGGAGAGTATAACAAGGCTACCCTGGGGGAGCTTAGTGTAGGCATAACTTTACTTCTTCTGTTGTCACCAGGTAACCAAGTCAAACACCAGCCCTGAAGAGCTTGGCCCTCTTGCTAACCAGCTGACCAGTGACTATGGCCGCCTGGCCTCCCAGGCCAAGCCTGCAGCTGTGGCTGCTGAGAATGAAGAGGTAAACATGGGGGCAGCTGCCGTGAAGGCCTGCCCCCTGCCCCTCGTAGAAAATCCCAGTGGCAGGCCCCTTGTCCCCATCAGGTCAGCCTCTGGGGCCATCCCACCCTGTCTAGCCACCTTTCTGTCTAGCCCCTTTCTGTCTAGCCACCTTTAAGAAAAGGGAACATCCCCTCAGGGCCACTCTGCTAAAGAGTGATCAGGGATCATGTAGGGACAGGATCAAAGTCACAGGGATAGAGGAGACAGCCGACAATCTAGAGATTTCCTGGTCTGCCAACATCCCTCTGGGACCGTGGCTGCTTATCTGCTATTCTGCAGGTCTGTAATCTCTTCTTAGTTCTTCCCTGTTGCAAGCCCATGAAGTTCTTCCTTCCCTAAGCTCCCGGCTTTCCAAGAAAGCAAGTAATTGGATCTTACTACCACACCTAATCCCCAGCCTCATACCCCTCCACGTCTAGGCCAAATTGTAATCCGTGGCCCTCTGATTCAAATACCCCAGCATAAAGTGCTTCTTCCCCACCTCCTCACTGTGCTTAACATAATCCTCACCAGTTGGTACCTACATGCTATTATTTTCCATGTGTAGGAGGTGACCTCCTGCCTGAAGGATATGAAACAGGAAATCTGCGTGCTGGGCACTTTTTCTCACCGCCCTTTTAGTCTACGATGCATGTTCTGTTAGGTCCTTCGTGACTCCTCCAAGTACAATGGAGGTCCCTGAGTGCTTTTTGTAAAACCCCTCTCCCTTTTCCATCCGCCCGCAGATAGGTGCCCACATCAAGCACCGTGTGCAGGAGCTGGGGCACGGCTGTGCCGCTCTGGTTACCAAGGCAGGCGCCCTGCAGTGCAGTCCCAGTGACGCCTACACCAAGAAGGAGCTCATAGAGTGTGCCCGGAGAGTCTCCGAGAAGGTGACTGAGCTCATCACTGTGGACTGGGGCCCTGGCTCCCCAACCCTGCGACCCTTCCCATCCTCTTCCTATCTTCCCAGCCCCCTCTTCCATCCCATCTCCCTGGCACCCATGACCTTTCCCTTCCATAAGGCACTGACCGGAGTCACCATGTTCCTTTCCTCCCCCAGGTCTCCCACGTGCTGGCTGCGCTCCAGGCTGGGAATCGGGGCACACAGGCCTGCATCACGGCCGCCAGCGCAGTGTCCGGCATCATCGCTGACCTCGACACCACCATCATGTTCGCCACCGCTGGCACCCTCAATCGTGAGGGAGCCGAGACTTTCGCTGACCACCGGTGAGGAGGGAACTGGGCCTCCCAGATGCAGGGTGGGGTGTGGGGCCAGAAGAGGCTGGAGGAGCTAGGGGAGGTCTGTAAAGGGCTGACTGAGCTGGGCCCTCCCCCAGGGAGGGCATTCTGAAGACTGCAAAGGTGTTGGTAGAAGACACCAAGGTCCTGGTGCAGAACGCGGCCGGGAGCCAGGAGAAGTTAGCACAGGCTGCCCAGTCCTCCGTGGCCACCATCACCCGCCTTGCCGACGTGGTCAAGCTGGGCGCAGCCAGCCTGGGAGCCGAGGACCCTGAGACGCAGGTATCCACCTGACACCCCTACTTCTGGCCAGACCCACTCACCACCTGTTCCCCCGTTCCCCCGCATGGACTGGAGCCTCTGCTCTCTCATGCAGGTGGTGCTGATCAACGCAGTGAAAGATGTGGCCAAAGCCCTGGGAGACCTCATCAGTGCAACAAAGGCCGCAGCAGGCAAAGTTGGGGACGACCCTGCTGTGTGGCAGCTCAAGAACTCGGCCAAGGTTGGAGGGGAAGGAGCGCAACATCAGGAGTGGGGGCGGCTGGCTGTGCCGCCTCCAGTTCCTTAACATGACCCTCTGTCCGACACCTCGGATGCCCGCAGGTGATGGTGACCAATGTGACGTCACTGCTCAAGACTGTGAAAGCCGTGGAAGATGAGGCCACCAAAGGCACACGGGCCCTGGAGGCAACCACAGAACACATACGGCAGGAGCTGGCGGTGAGCGAGTGTCTGGGGCACCAGTGACTTGGGTCTGAGAGGGATCGTGACACACTGTGAATCTGTATTTCACATATTTCCACAGACATGTAAACAGTCACACTCATTCTCCTCGCGCAGTGCCACACTTCTTAAGTGAGCTGTGCTGGTGTCTGTCCCCTCCTCGCCTACTTCTCAGTTGTTAGCATTTGACACCTGCCTTCTCCCACCCTCCCGCTTTCCCCACCACCTGGGTCCTCCGAGCTGCCACATTCAGTGGCCTCTTCTTGGCCTTCATCTTCTTCAGACATTTCGAAGTCATCTGACTTGGTGAACAAGCCTCTCTGGAATTTTCTCTCCCTCGGGCCTCCTGACAGCAGCTTTTGTCTCGCTTCTCCAGCACGTCTTCCGTGGCATCAGCCAGCCACCTTTGGCCTAGCACGCGCCAAGGCTGGCCCAAACTGGTGCGGATCTCCTGCTTTCTCTTTCCTCTACTTTGGCAAGTTTAACCACTTCCACGGGCGTTCTCTAGCAAGTTGGCTTCAGTTCTGAGTTTAGTTATTGTCCGCTGCCTGTTTGATGGACCACCGAATGCCAGGCCTCCCCGCTCCTGGCCAGCAAGCCACTTCCTCTTACAGTGGTAGCCGCCTCCAGCTGTGCAGAGTCCCCTCAGTCACCTGTGACTTCCTGGTCTCGTTCCCTGATCTGGGCCATTGCTTGTCCTCCCAGCGCCCTCCTTTCCTGTCCCCCTGTGGGCACCGTGGTTGAGATCCTCACCCACTCTCCCTCACTGTGACTGCTGCGGGTTTTCCGCCTGGGACTCTGCTGGCCTTCAGTCACTGCCATTCGAGTGTCACTCATTTCTGAATTCACCTTTCTGATACGGTCCTTGGCGATGCCCAAACTGAAACTTAACTTTCTGCCTCCCAAACCTGATCATTCCCTCGTCTTTCCCTTCTCGGTCAGTGGCACATTTTAATAACTCAGATCCTAAAGGCAGGAATATAGCTGTAACGGTCATTTTTCTCTCATTGCTCACATCTAAGCGCATTGCCAGGACGTGTCAGCGCTCCCTCCCAGTGACTCTCATTTTCTCTTTTCCCCATCCCCACCACCTCCACCTGTCCAGACCATCACCAGTCCTTCGGTGTATTTACGCCACAGCCTCCATCTGCTCTGCCCCTTTCCTCACCCCTCTAATGTGCTCACTGTACAAAGGAGAAATAGGATGTAAACCAGGTTATGTCACTTCACTGCTTAAAACCCTTTAGTGAGTGTCCTGGCGTCCAAGGCAAAATCCACACTCCTTACCATCGCCTTCCAAGCCTGATGGCTCCTTCCAAGCTCCCCCATCTGCTCATCCCGCTCTTTCCCCTTGCGAAGCCCCAGTCCCTCTGTCCCTCCCTTCCTGCTGCAGGCCCTTGCACTTGCTTTACTCCAGCTTTTTGAATATCTGGCTTCTTCCAGTTCTTCAGGCTGCAGCTTAAATGTCCTCTCCTCAGAGGCGCCTGGCTGGCTTAATCGGTGGAACATGCAACGCTTGATCTCAGGGCTGTGAGTTCGAGCCCCACTTTGGGTATAGAGATTACTTAAAAAAAAATAAAACCTTAAAATTTAAAAAAGCCAGGGCGCCTGGGTGGCTCAGTGGGTTAAAGCTTCTGCCTTCAGCTCGGGTCATGATCTCAGGGTCCTGGGATTGAGCCCCACATCGGGCTCTCTGCTCAGCAGGGAACCTGTTTCCCTTCCTCTCTCTCTGCCTGCCTCTCTGCCTACTTGTGATCTCTGTCTGTCAAATAAATAAAATCTTTTAAAAAAAAAATTTTTTTTAAAGCCCTCAGAGATGCTTCCCCCAGTCACCTATCTGAGAAAGGACCTGATTTTTCTTTTTCTTTTTAAGGTTTTATTTATTTATTTGCCAGAGAGAGGGAAAGCACAAGCAGAGGGAGTGGCAGGCAGAGGGAGAAGCATATTCTGCACTGAGCAGGGAGCCCATCGAGGGACTCAGTCCCAAGACCCAAGGATCATGACCTGAGCTAAAGGCAGGCACTTAACCCACTGAGCCACCTAGGCATACCTTTTTTTTTTTTTTTAAGAAATTTTATTTATTTATGGACCTCATTTTTATTTCTCAGCACAGCACTCTTTTTTCCCTTCACAGTCCCGCTTAGTTTTTCGTTTTTTTGCTTGTTTACCTGTTTACTGTGTGTCCACAACGATAGTGTAAACTTCATGAGAACAAGGGTCTTGTCTCATTTATTCCTCATTGCACTCTTAGCACCTCACACAGAATCTACCACCTGCTGACTTGTAATAATTTGCTGGATAAACATGTACATCAAAATTTTTTTTTTTTACTTATTATGTAAAATTCTAAGTTTCTTGGTCTGATATTCAAGGCCCAACAACCTTTTCTCCACCATCCCTATAATTCTAGAACATTTCTTGATACTCTCTCACTTGACATCCTGGTTATTCGTGGCCCCCTGTCTACCGAAAATGCCCTCCTGTTATCTAGGTCTCTTAAGACCCAGCCCCTTGCCCCACCTCTGCCACTCACCCCCTTCAAGGCTTCTCTATAGTTTAGGAATGAAAACCCAGCTCAAAGATACGTCTTAAATTTCAAACAAATAAACTCTCCCCAATCACTTCGGTCAGAAATGACTCAGTAGTCTTACGCTAACTGTGATGTGTGAACTCCTCCAAGGACCTGATATACAGTTAAGTACTCAGTAAATGCCTGTTATCAATTCCGTGGATGAATGGACTAGATTATACAAGTAGAGGGCTACACTGTCTTAAGTCTCACTCACTGTACAATTTTTCTTCTTGTTCGACCCCCAACAGGTCTTCTGTTCCCCAGAGCCACCTGCCAAGACCTCCACCCCAGAAGATTTTATTCGCATGACCAAGGGTATCACCATGGCAACAGCCAAGGCTGTTGCGGCTGGCAACTCCTGTCGCCAGGAGGACGTCATTGCCACAGCTAATCTGAGTCGTCGCGCTATTGCAGATATGCTCCGGGCTTGCAAGGTAGAAACCCCGATAGCAAGGCAGAAGTCTGAGGCGGTGCGGCAGCTTTAGGGCAGAGCATGGCGGGGGAGAAAGGGCCTGGAGCTCTTTGGGATCCTAAAGCTAACTCTGTGGGTTAGGAAGCAGCTTACCACCCAGAAGTGGCCCCTGATGTGCGGCTTCGGGCCCTGCACTTTGGCCGGGAGTGTGCCAACGGCTACCTGGAGCTGCTGGACCATGTGCTGCTGGTAAGGAGGGCGGGCGTGTTCTGCTTCCCACCAGCCTCCCTGAATACGGTCCTCTCCCTGTGTGCTTCTCACCCAGTTCTTGATTCATTCGTTCACATCTCCCCACCCCACTTTCTATTTCCCAAATCTGTTCTCATTCCCAAGCCTCCCTTCCACTGGGGCCCCATCATGCTTAGCATCTTTGGTTTTCCCGCTCACCTCTTCTTTTTCATTTCTCTTATCTTCTCTCTTCCCTCCTGAATGCCCCCTTCTCTACCTTCGTCGTCTCTTCTTTCTCATTTCATCATTCTCCTTGCTCCTTGTCAGCCGGTGAGTGACACACCGCCCCACGGTCTTCACCACGTGTGCAGTGTGGGGCCGGGACCACACCTTAAGTGGTGGCTTACGGTTTGAGGGCTGCAGTGAGCCGTCCCGTCAGGGGGCGGGGGTCACGGTTGGGCTGTTTCTTAGCCCTAGTAGAAGCTAAGATCTGATGCTTCCTGCTCCCTGGCCTCTCTTCCCCAGACCCTACAGAAGCCAAGCCCAGAACTGAAGCAGCAGTTGACGGGACACTCAAAGCGTGTGGCTGGTTCAGTCACTGAGCTCATCCAGGCTGCAGAGGCCATGAAGGGTAAGCAGTGACCAGGGGCGGAGGGGAAGGACACCCTTTGTCATAAGGAGATCTCTGCCTCCTGCTTTGGCTGCTCTGAGCTGGCCTCTGCCCACAGTCCCCACAGGTGCCAGGGGCTAGTGATACTAACCACACTGCCCAGAGCTCGTCACCTCCCTGCTCTGCCTTAGCCCTTTTCTTCCTCCCTTCACCCCACTAGGAACAGAATGGGTGGACCCAGAGGACCCCACAGTCATCGCTGAGAATGAGCTCCTGGGAGCTGCGGCCGCCATTGAGGCTGCAGCCAAAAAGCTGGAGCAGCTGAAGCCTCGGGCCAAACCCAAGGTCAGTCCTCCCCCTGTCCCTCTTCGTGCCCCTCCTATTGGCAGAGTGTCCCCACCTTCACTTTGCATCTCTCTCTGCAACCTTTGTCTGTCTGTTGTAGGAGGCAGATGAGTCGCTAAACTTTGAGGAGCAGATACTAGAAGCTGCCAAGTCCATCGCGGCAGCCACCAGCGCCCTGGTAAAGGCAGCGTCAGCTGCCCAGAGGGAACTGGTGGCCCAAGGGAAGGTACGTACTTGGACGCCAAGGAGAATGGGCCCAGCAGCCACTTTGCTGTCCATCCTCAAGTTGATGTGGGGCTCTTACACACCCCGGAGGGCACAGGTCTGAGTAGGCCCTCCTCTTTCCTCCACAGGTGGGCGCCATTCCAGCCAACGCACTGGATGATGGGCAGTGGTCCCAAGGCCTCATTTCTGCTGTGAGCACACAATACCCACTAGGTCCCTCGGCTAGGGAGGCTTGAGAAGGCCGGAGAGGGGAAGGACCAGGGCCAGAGGCATATTCTAATCTGATCCTCCTCACCTCAGGCCCGGATGGTGGCTGCAGCCACCAACAATCTGTGTGAAGCCGCCAATGCGGCTGTACAAGGCCACGCCAGCCAGGAGAAGCTCATCTCCTCAGCCAAGCAGGTGGCCGCCTCCACAGCCCAGCTCCTTGTGGCCTGCAAGGTCAAGGCCGACCAGGACTCGGAGGCAATGAAACGACTTCAGGTGAGGAACCCTGACCATCTGATAGTACCTTGGCCTGTGCTGCTTTAAACCGTTACCCCGGCATGTGCTTCTCTGTGAGGGAGTGGGGCGACTCTCTCAGCTGAGTTCCCGGCCTCCTGCTGCCTTCTCTCTGCACAGGCTGCCGGCAACGCAGTGAAGCGAGCCTCGGATAACCTGGTGAAGGCAGCACAGAAGGCCGCAGCCTTTGAAGACCAAGAGAATGAGACAGTGGTGGTGAAGGAGAAGATGGTTGGGGGCATTGCCCAGGTGAGCTCTGCCCCAGACTCTCCGCAGGACACCGCCAGGGCCCCGGTGACCCCGCACCCTAGCGCACAGACTTCTAAACCAAGCCCCTGCTCTCCATCCCTCAGATCATTGCCGCACAGGAAGAGATGCTTCGGAAGGAACGAGAGCTAGAAGAGGCACGGAAGAAGCTGGCACAGATTCGGCAACAACAGTACAAGTTCCTGCCTTCAGAGCTTCGGGATGAGCACTAGGGCAGCCGCTTCTGTGTAACGCAGACCCAGCCCAGAGACTGTGCCTGCCACTACCAAAGCCTTCCGGGCTGTCGGGCCCCACCCGCCCAACCCCAGCACTCCCCAGAGTGCCTGCCAAACCCCGGGCCTGGTCCCACCCGGTCCCGCTGCACAGCCCCTGTCCCGTCCCTGATTCCAAGTGCCTTCATGCCCTAGGGCCCCCTAAGTGCCTGCCCCTCCCCAGAGTATTAACGCTCCAAGAGTATTAACGCGGCTATACCTCAGTCTGAACCTGCCAGGGTCCTGCCCGCTCCACCCTGCCAACAGCTGCCAGCCAGTCCCCACAGCCTTGGCTCTCCTCCTCCTTTTTTGATACTGTCTGCCCCCACCCCCAGCTACCTTGGGGGCCACAGGGTTGTAAGCCCCAAACAGGTCGTGCTCCAATAAATGTGATTCTGCCTGCGACCTCTGCCTGGCTTTATGAGGAGGTGGGGGAGTCCCCTCAGGGAAAGAGGGTGTGGAGGAAAGAATTCGATTCAGTTCTATCACCAACTTCATCTGGCTCAGAAATGGGCTGGGGACACATTGTGGCATTCTGCCCCCTGCGCCCCCTTCTTCCTCCCTGTACCCAGATCCCCAAAGTCACCATAGTTTGGAAGCTGAGAAGTCCTAGTCCTGTTGTCCCCTACCACACTGGCCAGTGCCTATGCCTCACCAAGTGTCATTCTTTGGCTGGGACAGCAACTGCCACTGCTCTTTGTGGCTACCAGGGACACTCTGTTCTTCATAACTGCTCAAAGTATTTGAACAAATCCAGTTCCTGCCCAAATTCAAAGTTTGCTTTTTTTTTTTTTTTTAAGATTTTATTTGTTTATTTGACAGATCACAAGTAGGCAGAGAGGCAGGCAGAGAGAGAAGGGGACGCTGAGCAGAGAGCCTGATGCGGGGCTCGATCCCAGGACCCTGAGACCATGACCTGAGCTGAAGACAGAGGCTTAACCCACTGAGCCACCCAGGTGCCCCATCAAATTCAAAGTTTTAAAAAGCAGTTTTGAGGAAAAGAATAAGCTTATAAGTTAGAAGTGCCTGAGTCTCAGAGACCTATGACCACAGATCTGGTCGAGGCTGTTAACAAGCAAAGAATCCAACCGGAGAGTGCATCGGGTAGGTTCCACTGCTGATGGGGCTCTTGTAGGCCCTCCCAGGCCTTGTTACTCCTGCCTAGAACAGCACTTGAAGAAAAAGGACTGAAAAAGCTTGACCCTGGTGTAAGACCTCATCTGGGGGCACAGCTCCCCTCATGGCCAGGCATGTACCGGTAGCCCCATTCCAGTTGCCCTGCTAATCTGGAGTTAGGTGGAGGGAAGCGGTCAGGGAGGGAGATGTTTCCACTTCCTTTCACGTTCACCAGCCCCCCGCCCCCAAGGCATGGACTAGGTGGCGGTCCTCTCAGGCATGCCATGATTCTCATGCATGATTCTTTAACCAGCTCTGTTGCCCAGATTACTTCCTTGTCTCTCCTTCCAAGTAAAACACAAACATCACCCACTACTATTCTTGGGTGCATTTCACCTTGAAGCTATCTTCTACTCCTATCCCATTAGAGTAAGTTTAAAGTAGATGGAATTACTTTGTCCTCCCCAGAGCAGCCCATTAGGGAAGGTGCCAACTTCCTACCATCGCTCCTGCCCCCTGTGATTAATTCATTCAATATTTGCTAAGCCGTGCCCATGCTAAGCACTGGAAAATAGGGCTGCATTATCACCTCTGACGCAGAGGCCTGGCAACTCCAGTGCATACCACTATGGCCCCCTCATCCCAGATTCAATGTCCTAACATCGTGAGTTGGGAACCATAGCATTGAAATCCCTTCTACAACCTCCCCAACAAGTGGTAGTCCAGACTGTCTGAACCCCTCCAGCTATCAGCCCAGAACAGCTGCTTCTCCTGCTGCCACTTCCCTGCTGTGTTCTCAGGAACTGTGACCAATCGCATACCTCTTACTCGAGATGCCTCAGGGAGCCTTCTGGGGAGAGCCTCGAACACCCCTTAGACCAGCAGTTCTTAAAATGTAGTCCTTGGGCACCTACTGGTGCCCAAGACCCTTTCAGGATTCAAGTTCAAGATTATTTTCATAACACTAAGACCTTATTTTCCTTCTTCACAGTGCTCAACATTTGTACTGATAGTGCAGAAACAATGGTGGGTAAAACCGCCTTAGCGCCCAACGAGGCACTGACACAAACTACGGATAATCGCCGTAATTCTTCACCATCATGCACTAGCAACTTCAAAGACAAATGCCAGCCTCACTTAATGCCCTTGATGAAGCAGTTTTTAAAAATTAATTTTATTAAATCTAAATCCTTGAGTAACAAGTCTTTTCAATACTTTTTTTTTTAAGTAGGCTCCATACCAAACATGGGCTCAAACTCACAACCCTGACGTCAAGAGTCGCATGCTCCCCTGATTGAGCCAGCCAGGTGCCCCATCTTTTCAATATTCTATGTGGTGAATCAGGAAGTAAGTATGCACAGAGCACGTGTGCTGCACACCAAAGGATGACTGCGTCTCAAGGAAAACACTTGATCATTTGACTTGTGAGCTGAACCAACTGCTTTTTTTCATGGCATACCACATACACTTGAAAACGACTGACAAACCATGGTTATCAGCCTTTGGTATCTGGCAGAACTTTTCTCAAAAGGGAACAAAGGGAATCTAGAACATCAGGGGAAAACCCAACAGTATTTTTTTTTTTTAAGATTTATTTATTTGAGAGAGAGTGAGAGCATGTACACAAGCATGGTGGGGGGGATGGGGGAAGGAGGAGAGAGAGGGGAGACTCTCCAGCACACTGAGATCACAATCTGAGCTGAAATCAAGAGGCAGATGCCTAACTGACTGAGCCACCCAGGCTCTCCAAAACTCAACAGTATTTCTTGGCAATTTAAACTTTCAAGTAAAAATTAGAATTCTGGAAAATGTGTGTCTGCTACCAAGAGCTTCACAGCTTCCCAAAACTTAAAACTTAGACGTTTCCGTTAATACCAATCATGATATTAAGGAATTTGGTTTCTTTTTATAATGTATAATGAAATGCATCAATATTTGGAACACTTGCATAGCTTACTGAATCAATATTTTCCAAGTGACCAATGCATAATGTTACATAATTATCCCTGGATAGAAAATCCAACCAAAATGCAATACAGACCAATGGATTTTAATGTAATATAGTACAAAAAAAGTTACTGATGTGGTTTCAGATTCCACATTGCAAATAACCCGTAAGAACCTACCATTTGTCAAGTACTAAGGTACTATCAAAGAAGAATATACACAATTACCTGAAAAGACTATAAATATTCTACTCTCCAGCTATGTATCCATGTGAGACTAGATTTTCTTCCTCATATACAGTACTTTAAACAAACCACCCTATAATAATAGATAGAAAACAAGTAGATTCTGAGAATCCATATGTCCTCTATTAAATCAGATATTATATTAAAGAGATTTGTAAAAATGTAAAATAACTGCCATTCTCTCATTAATTTAGGGAGGTAAATATAGTCTTCATTAAAAAACATTTATGTTCTTGGGGCGCCTGGGTAGCTCAGTGGGTTAAGCCTCTGCCTTCGGCTCAGGTCATGATATCAGGGTCCTGGGATCGAGCCCCGCATCAGGCTCTCTGCTCAGCGGGGAGCCTGCTTCCCTTCATCTCTCTCTCTGACTGTCTCTCTGCCTACTTGTGATCTCTGTCTGTCAAACAAGTAAATAAAATCTTTTAAAAAAAAATTAAATAACTTATGTTAAAAAAAAATTATGTTCAAAATAGAAAGGTTCTGGGACACCTGGGTGGCTGAATTGGGTAAGCATTTGCCTTTTGCTCAGGTTATGATCCCAGGGTACTGGGATTGAGCCCCGTTGCAGACTCTGTACTCAGACCGGAGTCTGCATCTCCCTCTCCCGCTTCCCAACACCGCCCCCCCCCCGGCTTGTGCTCTCTCTCTCTCAGATAAATAAATAAAATCATTTTTTTTTTTAAGGATTTTATTTATTTGACAGAGAGACACAGCAAGAAAGGGAACACAACCAGGGGGAATGGGAGAGGGACAAGCAGTCTTCCCACCCATGTGCCCCCATAAAATCTTTTTTTAAAAAAAGCCTTCCTATAAAAAAACCAAATGGACTAAAAAAATAGGTTTTGGGCACCTGGGTGGCTCAGTCGTTAGGTATCTGCCTTTGGCTCGGATCATGATCCCAGGGTCCTGGCATCGAGCCCTGCATCGGGCTCTCTGCTCAGCGGGGAGCCTGATTCCCCCTCTCTCTCTGCCTGCAGCTCTGCCTACTTGTGATCTCTGTCTGTCAAATAAATAAATAAAAATCTTTTTAAAAATAAATAAATAAAAATTAAAAAAAAATAAAAAGTGAATGGGAGAACATATTTGCAAATGATATATCTAATAGAGGTTAATATCCAATATACGTAAAGAACTTACACAACTCAACGCCAAAAGAAACAATCTGATTAAAAATTGGGCAGAGGGGGGCGTCTGGGTGGCTCAGTGGGTTAAGCCTCTGCCTTCAGCTCAGGTCATGATCTCAGGGTCCTGGGATCAAGCCCTGCATCAGGCTTTCTGCTCAGCAGGGAGCCTGCTTCCCCCTCTCCCTCTGCCTGCCTCTCTGCCTACTTGTGATCTCTCTGTCAAATAAATAAATAAAATCTTTAAAAAAAAAAAATTGGGCAGAGGACATGACCAGACATTTTTTCCAAATAAGACATATAGATAGCCACAGACACATGACAAGATGCTCAACATTATTAATCATTAGGGAAATGCAAGTCAAAATCACAATGAGATATCACTTTACACCAGTCAGAATGGCTAGTATCAATAAGACAAGAAATAACAAGTGTTGGCGAGGATGTGGAGAAAGGGGGACCCTTGTACACTGTCAGTGGGAATGTAAATTGGTGCAAATACTGTGGAAAACAGTATGGTGGGGGTGCCTGGGTGGCTCAGTGAGTTAAAGCCTCTGCCTTCAGCTCAGGTCATGATCTCAGGATCGAGCCCCATATCGGGTTCTCTGCTCAGCAGGGAGCCTGCTTCCCTTCCTCTCTCTGCCTGCCTTCTGTCTACTTGTGATTTCTGTCTATCAAATAAATAAATAAAACCTTAAAAAAAAAAAAAAAGAAAACAGTATGGTGGTTCTTTAAAAAAATTTAAAATAGAAATACCACACAATCCAGTATTTCCACTACTGGGTATCTATCCAAAGAAAATGAAACCTCTAATTCAAAAAGATATGTGCTCCTCTATGTTTATTGCAACATTATTTACAATAGCCAAGATACAGAAGAAACTCAAGCGTCTGTTGATAGATAAATAAAGATGTGGTGTATTGATATACACAATGGAATGTTACCCAGCCATAAAAAAGAACAAGCTCTTGCCTTTTGCAACAACATGGATGGACCCTAGAGGGTATTTTGAAAAGTGAAATAAGTCAGTCCGAGAAAGACAAATACTATTTGATTTCACGTATATGTGGAATCTAAATGGTTTTTTTTTTTAAGATTTTATTTATTTATTTGTCAGAGAGAGTGAGCACAGGCAGACAGAGTGGCAGGCAGAGGGAGAAGCAGACTCCCTGCTGAGCAAGGAGCCCGATGTGGGACTCGATCCCAGGAGGCTGGGATCGCGACCTGAGCGGAAGGCAGCTGCCCAACCAACTGAGCCACCCAGGTGTCCCTCACGTATATGTGGAATCTAAAAAGAATCTAAAAAAACTAATGGACAAACAACAACAAGGGGCACCTGTGTGGCTTAGTCGGTTGAGCATCTGCCTTTGGCTCAACTTGTGATCTCAGGGTCTTGAGATTGAGCCACGCGTCGTCCTGGCTCCCTACTCAGCAGGGAGTCTGCTTCTGCTTCTCCCTCTCCCTCTCCCTCTACCCCTACCCCCCCCATTCCTGCTTGTGCTCTCTCACTCTCTCTCAAATAAATAAATAAAATCTTAAACAGCAATAAAACAGACTCTTAAATACAGAGAACAAACTGGTGGTTACCAGAGGGAAGGTGGGGGGATGGACAAAATACGAAATAGATACAGGACATTAAGAGGTACAAGCTTCCAGTTATACAACAAATGTCATGGAGATGAAAAGTACAGTGTAGGGAATGTAGTCAGTAATATTGTAATAACATATGGTGACTACAGTCATTGTGGTGAGAGTATAGAATTGTTGAATCAATATGTTGTACACCTGTAATTAATATAACATCATATGTTAATTATACATCAATATAAAAACATTTATGTTAATAGGGTTAATGTATAATGGGTTTCCGTTGTTTTTAACGAATTTGTAAAAATTTAAATTTTTTCTCAGTTTCCCTTTTTTATTTTTAAAGGTTTTATTTATTTATGTGACACAGGGAGAGAGAATACAAGCAGAGGGAGCAGCAGAGGCAGAGGGAGAAACAGGCTTCTTGCTGAGCAGAGAGCCCAATGTCGGACTCAATCTCAGGACCCTGGGATCATGACCTGAGCTGAAGTCAGTTGCTTAACCAACTGAGCCACCCGGATGCCCCTCAGTTTCCATTTTAATATGTTAAGTATTGATAGATATAATCCACTTCAACAAAAGGTTTTCGGATCTTCAAACCCTATTCTTAATTTCCAAGAATATAAGAGGTTCTAAAACCAAAAAGTTTAGGGGGAAAAAAAAAGTCTGGGAACTGCTACACTAGATCAAAGTTCCTTTAGACCCAGACAGTATTAGTATTTTTGTGTGCATAAAAATATTTACCCAGCAGAAGTTTATCAAGTGTCAACTCTTATGCCTGATGCTGTATTACACACTGGGTATTCAGAGTTGAAAAAGTCCCTGTTGCTAGAGGATTCACAGACCATTGAAGAAGACACATAGATAGGTAGGTACAAGAACAACTGTAACAGGAACTATGAGAATTATAGGAGCCTACACCAAAAATACCAATTAGGTGAAGGGAATGAGAGGCGCAGTGACCAAGGAAGGCTTCCCAGAAAAGCCATCATTTGATCTGAGTTTTTAAGGCCATCAGAATCAGCCAATAGAAGAGCATTCTAGACAGAGGGAACAGAATGCATAAAAAGTGGAAGCTTTAAGAAAAGTATGGTTATTTCCAGGTCATGCATGTGGTTCAGTCCGAATGCAGCATGAAGTACAAGTCTGTGTATTGGGGGTGAGGATGGGAATGAAAGGAAATGAGGCAGGGAGGTGGGCAGGGGCCAAAACGAAAGACTTCATATACCATATTAAGAAATGTGGATTTTTATCCTTAAAGGAGAGAGGCAGGAGGGAGGGGTTTGGGAGTATTCTAGTATCTTATTGGCAGCAACTTTTTAAAAGATTTTTGGTAACAATGTCAAGGTTTTGTTGAAAGAACATGTGAATTGGGGACCCAGGAGGAAGACCACAGCAGACACAGGCAGGGGGTACTGTAAGGAGCTGCCCAAGACAACCCCAGAGACATCATGTGTAGGAAGTAGAATCCACAGGATTAAGTGGCTGTGGAAAGTGAGGAACAGAGGAGCGCTTGGTAACCCCCAGCGGTTTAGCACTGGCTACTGGGGAGGGTGGAGGTGTCTTCCACGAGTTTGGGGAAAACAGGGAGATGGTCGCAATGAACGCTGCGAGGTCAGGTTTGTTCCACGCGTAGCAAATCGGCAGCTGAGCAGATCTAAATACATTTCCGCACCCCGTCCCCAGCGGCCCCGGCCCGGGGCCCTCGGTTCCCACGGCTCCCGCCCCCACCAGCAAAAGCCAGGCCGCCCCCCCCCCCGCCCCGTCCCCACCAACGCTTGGCCTCAGGGGAGCGAGAAGAACCGCTCCCTCCTTCCTAGTTTCCTCCGCCGGGACTCCCCTTCCCCCTCCTCCGAAGCGGCTCTCCATTTCCTCTCCCCCCACCCCGCCGGAGGAAGCACGAAAACAAACAGCCCCGCACCCCGGGCCTGACGCTTCCCGACCCGGGAGCGGCTCCCGCTGCGGCGGCCTCGGAGAGGAGGCAGCCCGCCCCCGACTCCCGACGCCTGGAGCTCAGGAACTCTTCCCCTAGACCCCCGCCTTCCCCGCCTCAGCCCGGCCCCGCCTCCCCACGGGGAAACAGCCCAAAAAAGGGCAGAAAAGAAATTTTGGCGTAAAGTTGGCCAGCAAGAGGAGACAAGAGAGTCCGCAAGGAGGAGGAGGGGAGGCAGGGCGCGCGGGGCAGCGGCGGCGACTGGAAAGCCCGCGGGGGTTGGGGGTGGGGAACGGGAGGGCCGCGTCCCGGGGGTGGGGGCGGGGAGCGCGCCGGGTCCGGCCGGGCTGGAGCCACGCGGAAAATATGCGGGGCACGTGGGGGGCAGGGCGGGCGGGGCGCGGAGCTGGGTACCTAGCCGCCCCGCCACCGTAGGAGGGGCGCTGCCTCCAGGGGCAAGGGCTGGAAGGGGAAGCGAGGGGAAGAGAGGTCAGGCCCGCCCTCGGGGGCAGCAGGCCCGGCCTCGTTCCTCACTGGCTCGGGACCCTGGGCTCCCTTCCTGCCTCAGTTTCCCCAAGTCCCTGGTGAGACTCACCGCTGCCACTACCACGTCGGTAACGCTGACCCAGAGTCTGGGACTCGGGGTAAACTGAGGTACTCGAACCACGGAGGAGCCCCGCCTCCCAAGAGACATTTAATCCAGGGGGATTTACAGGAAACTTCTAAATTAAGGGCAGCGACTGCTGCAGCTGAGGGGGGCACGCAGGTCCCTGCGCCCGCGCAGCTGCTGTGAGCTCACGCCCCGAAATAGCCCCAGGGGCCCCAACCGCAGCTGTTACTGGGCCCGGCTGTCACTCAGAGGAAGCTTAGAGCCCCCAGCCCGAGGGTCCCCTCCCCTCCGCTAGGCCAGTTTTTCCAGCAGACTGTACCAGCTACTTTACCTTCCGACGGCTGGGGGGTGGGGGAGGGGAGGAGCCTCGAGGGGGGCGGTCCCGAGGGGGTGGGCTCAGGGGGCGACCGCGCTCCCCCACCCCGAAGAGCTTCTGCCCCTACAAGGTTTGGGCCGCGGTGGGGGAGGGTCCCGGCCCCCGGCTCCGCCCGGCCCCTCCCAGCCTTTTAGGCGCCCGCGCGGCTAGGACGTCCCAGTCCCGCTTGGTCCTCCTCGCCCGCCACCCGTGCGCCCAGTCCGCGCAGCCAGCCCAGTTCGTCCAGTCCACACTGCCCGCCGGCCGGCCCGCCCCCCACCGCAGCCATGGACGCGATCAAGAAGAAGATGCAGATGCTAAAGCTGGACAAGGAGAATGCCATCGACCGTGCGGAACAGGCGGAGGCCGACAAGAAGCAGGCTGAGGACCGCTGCAAGCAGGTGGGGGCCCCGGACCCAGTGCAGCGCCCTCCTCCCTAACGAGGGAGGGGTAGGCCCTGCCCTGTGCCCCCTAGCCTGAGGCCTGCGATCGCAGGCTCTCCCGTCCAGTGTGGGGGCTGGACTTTCACAGTACCATCAGGGACCCAGCCAAAGCCACACTTAATCTCACCCACCATACCTGGGCAGCTGCAGTCTCCCAACTTCCACACCTGCCCCTGCAGAGCAATGACGGGCCCAGCTTCTTGGGGCTGGAAGCTTTATCTCTAGCCCCACCAGGTCCCTCTCAACACCCCTGGACTGTCCCTTCCTCTGCTCTCCTGCTTCCTACCTGACAGCCTCTAAGTACCTTTTAGTAGCCCCCTCACCCACAGCCGGCCTCCTTCCTGAGCCCCTGGCCTAACTAACCAAGGCCTCTCCCTCCCAGCTGGAGGAGGAGCAGCAGGCCCTCCAGAAGAAGCTGAAGGGGACAGAGGATGAGGTGGAAAAGTATTCTGAGTCAGTGAAGGACGCCCAGGAGAAACTGGAACAGGCTGAGAAGAAGGCTACCGATGTGAGTGTGTACCTGGGGGTATGGTGGGAGAGTGCACTGGGAGGGATCCCAGATACAGGAATGAAGGGAGAAGGGGACCTGGACATCCCAAGCACCAGGACAGAAATAGTTTCCTCTCAGAAACCCAGGCTAAGGCAAGGTTGCACAATTAATCTAAGCCAGTGGGTAAATCAAAACCACCCACCATTTCCCCCAGAAGACGCAGCCTTGTAAGTCCATTTGGTTCCAGCTCTTAGAACGCACAGTGATCAAGCAGTTAGTCATCGTGGGGGGTGGGGGTGGTACAAGAATTTACCATCCACCTCAATTAATCCTCTAGCTGAAAGTGGAGAAGAGGCTGTAGCTCCATTTGCAGGGTGTGGGGTGTGGGTGTAGGTACTACTGGATAGGAGGAGGGAGAGGAATCCAGAGATGGGGCCTGACTTGAGTTACACCCCTGGGGGGCCATTAGAAATTCCCTGGCCTTGACCTCTGGCTCCAGCAGCCCTGCTGTGCACTGGGGCCCAGCTCAGGTTCTAATGGCCCCTCATTTACCCTCATTAAGCTGTCAGCCTTGAGACCATGCCAGGCCACAGGACGGAAGGACAGGGCCACAAATGCCAAGGCAGCCACCTTACCAAGTCCTGTTCACTCTGATATTTCTCTGTCCACCCTACATCCCCCTAACCAGACTTCTCTGCCTTCTGCCATTCCTAGCCCCCACCTTGAGGTTGAAGAATGGCCAAATGACCATCCAAATGACATTGGATATGATACTTGTACCATTCTCTGCCTCAGTTTCCCCACTTGCCTTCCATCCAGGATTAAAATGAGTCTATGATTGAAGGTATGGTAGGATTGGCAAAAGTAGGTCTGCACATCTGAGATCTGAGGTGACATTACTGTTTATGTTGACCATTATCCATGTTCCCCAGCACCTCCCCACAAGGTTGGTTTCTCTGACCTCCAGGCTTGGTTTTGGTTCTCCACCAGCCCTGGCACTTGGGAGGGAACTGACCTGCAGCTGCTCGCAAAGACAGCCCTGTGTGTCTGATGCTCTATAAATAACTAAGGCCCAGTGCAGCTGGAGGCAGGACTGGAAACCCAAGGAGCTGGGTGGGGGCTGGAGGGGAGGAGGGGAGGACAGGGACAGAGCTGGGGATGCAGGGCAGCAGTGCCAGGAGTCGGTAGCAAACACTGCCTGGACTTATTGTATAACCTTGAACACAGCACTTCACTTACACAATGCCTCAGTTTCTCCCTTCTCTCTTCACATTTATCCAGTGGGGACAGTAGTGCCTGTCCTGTGGTTGGAGAGCAGCATCTATAACTGGGAAGAGCTTGAGAAGCAGAAAATGGCAATTATCAGTCCTGCGATGAGGACCCCAGGACTTCCCAGACTTTTCAGAGTCATTTGTCATACCACTATCACAAAGAGAGTTTTCCTTTTATAGAGTCTCATCTTTCTCTAGAGTAGACCCCTAAGGTCCCCCGGAGTCATTCTTCCCAATCCCCACTGCTGTCCCCAGAATCCTTCCACACTGAGTCATCTGGTCCTCTGCCCATGATGAGCTTTTGTCACTCTAGGTGGCCTCAAGCACCTGGAGGACAAGCCACGACTTTATATGGTGCTGAGTTTCCCCTGCTGATCAGTACCACCCAGGACTTGCTTTCCTCCTGCTTTCTATCTGCTCTGCCCCCAGGGCTGCCACCCATCCCTTCCCTCTTTCACTTCTTTCCCTACACTGGCCCTTTGTCCCTTCCAATCTTAAATCTCAAGGTCTTTGTCTCTGAGGGAGAGACAGGGATAACCTAACATTTATGGAGGGCAGACTCTGTGGACAGTGTGCCCAAGTGCTTTCCACACACTGTTTTACAATTTCCCAAACTTGGCTTCTCATCAAAATCACTTGGAAGCTTAAAAAAAAAGAAAAAAAAATTTTTTTTCCCAAGCTCCTGCCCTGGAAATCTCATTTCAGTGGACCTAGCATGGAGCTAGAAAGCCTGTTTGGTTTTACAAGCCCTTCCACGTGGTCTTGTTGATTATTAGAAGACCTGCATTACCTCAGAACCTCCTACAGAAAAGGAACTGCTTGTGTCAACTCAGATTTAAAATTTAAAAAGGAGGAATCTGAGGCCTGGAGGGACTAAATAAGTTGCCCAAGGTCACACAAGTGTAGAGTGGGTGAGCTGTAGCTGACTCAGAGCCCATGCCCTTAACACCAAACTGCAGTGCTTCTCTCGTTTTCCTTTATTGGAGGCCCTTCTTGCTCTGCCTTCTCATTTTCATAAGGTATCATCATTTTCCCTGGACCATTCCCAAAACCTCCGTGATTCTACCTCTACTGCAGATCTGGGGCTGCACATGTGTCACTCATACTGCCCTAGCACCGCCTCCAGGTGCCTCCTGGTGCTCTCCAGAAGCCCCTTGTTGCAGCCACGGATGTTCACCCATCGGCCTGGCTAGGCTCCAAGCCCCTCACTGGGAGTCTGACTGGCCGCTGGTGATATCACTGAGCTTGACTCTGGGATTGGCTGTTTTTAGCAGCGGCACTGTCTGGTTGGCTCGGTTTTCCCCACTCCCTTACTTGGGCCAGGCTTTGTTGTGGAGGAGTCAGGAGGACTCAGACCTGGCCTGAGCATGGCACGCTTTCAGTGGGTACAGAAAGGCCTGCAGATAACCATCAGGAAACTATGCACAGTGCTAGAAGAGTCCCTGAAGCAGAGGAGTGGAGCTTGTTAAGGAATGCATGTTTTGGGCTGGAGTAGAGAATTTGGATAGAAGATGGTTGGTTAGCAGGGGTAAAAAATAGACTGAAAGTCTGGAAGCCAGGAAACAGATTCTTTCTGACAAGAATCTTACCATCCTCTGGAACCTCTCTGATCCTCATCCAAGGCAAAAAAAAAGCCCCCTGACCTCTGGCCTTTGACACACAGGCCGAGGCAGATGTGGCCTCCCTGAACCGCCGCATTCAGCTGGTAGAGGAGGAGCTGGACCGGGCGCAGGAGCGCCTGGCCACAGCCCTGCAGAAGTTGGAGGAGGCTGAGAAGGCAGCTGACGAGAGCGAGAGGTGGGCAGGGGGCTTCCCAGAGGGTGGGCCAGGCAGGGGCTGGCAGCCTGTCTGCTGGTCCTGACCCCACTTCCACCCCGCACCCTGCGTCTCAGAGGAATGAAGGTCATCGAAAACCGAGCCATGAAGGATGAGGAGAAGATGGAGCTGCAGGAGATGCAGCTGAAGGAGGCCAAGCACATCGCTGAGGATTCCGACCGCAAATATGAGGAGGTGACAGCCCTGCCCCACTTCTTTCCCCCTCCCAAACCACAGATGCTCCCAGCCACTCACCAGAGGTGTGCACCTTCTGTCCCTCTCCCCCCAGGTGGCCAGGAAGCTGGTGATCCTGGAAGGAGAGCTGGAGCGCTCAGAAGAGAGAGCAGAGGTGGCTGAGAGGTAAGGAGACTCTGGGGCAGCAAGTGAAACTTGGCCTGGTCCGTGGCTCTGGGGTACTCTGGACTGAGGGAGGCAGTTTCCCAGGCTTGGGGCCATAGGGACAGGTCCTGTCCTCTGACCCCTAACTGCTGCCCCCAGCCGCGCCAGGCAGCTGGAGGAGGAACTCCGAACCATGGACCAGGCCCTCAAGTCCCTGATGGCCTCAGAAGAGGAGGTAGTAACCTCTCCAGACCTTTTTGGGCAGTGGTGCCTTCTCTCAGCTCACCTTCCCCCCCAGTCTCAGGCTGCTCTCTCACCTGCTGGGGGTTGGGAAGGGCCTGGGGCTTCCAAACTCTGCCTGCTGTCACTCTCACAACTTTGCTCTTCTCTTCTCTCTTCCACCCCTTCCTCACTGTGCGGTCTCCACTGTCTCCCACACTGTGCCCTCACACCCCCCACCACACACCCCCTGCAGTAAATGTGGGGACCTAGAGGAGGAGCTGAAAATTGTTACCAACAACTTGAAATCCCTGGAAGCCCAAGCGGACAAGGTAGAAGGGAGTAGACGGGCAGTGAGGATGGGGTCCTGCAGGGGAGGGAGGCAATGTGCTCAGGCAGGGAGGGGCTGGGTGTTCCCTGGAGTCAAGATCAGGAGTAGCCTGTGGACTCAGTGGAGTGAAGGATTTGTGGAGGCGACCTCCTGATGGCATGTGTATGTCCCTAAAAGTATTCCACCAAAGAAGATAAATATGAAGAGGAGATCAAACTGCTGGAGGAGAAGCTAAAAGAGGTGAGAGTCCTTCCCATCCCTATTCTTCCCTCGAGCCCCCATCCCCGTCAGAGACTGCCTGTGGCAGGGACTTTGGGAATAGGGATGGAAGAGGAGGCTAACTTAAGTGAAAGTACCTGGGAGGGTCTAATTTTTGTCATTCCCTCTTCTTACTTTTACTCCCAGGCTGAGACCCGAGCAGAGTTTGCTGAGAGGTCTGTGGCAAAATTGGAGAAGACCATCGATGACCTGGAAGGTAAAGGGATATTTCCCTAATTCCCAAACCTTTTTAAGTCAGTCTGTCCCTTATTACATCTGTCCCAGATAAATTGTCCTAGGGCTGTGCCCACCATTCAAGTAGCTGCACCTGGGTGCGGTGTGCCCACTCTAGTGCTTCTCGAACTTGAGCCCTGGTAGAGGCAATGCTGCTGGTCCTCAGACCACACTTTGAGTAGCACTGACCTAGACAATTTGTCCCGAAATGCAACACAATAGCACTATATCACAAAGATCTCTTTATTAAATATAGAGAGATTTGGTTTAATATCTAAGTTTTCATGACGTTAATGGAAAATACTATTTTAAGCTAGATTTGATGAAAATGAACATCCAGGTATTTGCTAATCTGTGGCTATTTCTCAGTAGTAGCAAGAATGTTGTACCTAAACTGTATTTTCTTTTTATTCTACGATAACCCTTTCACTTTTGTAATTCCCACTTCTCGTGCTTCTAGCCTTCTCAGGCAAGCCTCAATTTTATCTCCAACTTTAGGACCTTTGTCCTTTCTGGCCCTAGCACCCTCCCCTTGAAGCAAGCACTCCTACTCATTCAAAGCACTGTGCCCCCATGTCCCTGAGGGAGGTAGGAGCTCCAAGGGGAAGGACTGATTTGGGCTCCAGAGAAAAAAGAGACAGGGATACAGAGAGGGCAAGAGGGATCCCTCAGGACTGTCCAGCCTGTTCTCTGGCCTATTTCTCCTATTCCATCTTTGTCCACCTCTCTCTGATTCTTGTTCTCTCTTTCCATTACCCTCTCTCCTTCCTTTCCTCTTTCCCTTCATTCCCTCTCCCTGCACTCCCATCTGGCTCCCTTCCCCTGGACCGCCCCCCCCACCCCCAGACGAAGTCTATGCACAGAAGATGAAGTACAAGGCCATCAGCGAGGAACTGGACAACGCACTCAACGACATCACCTCCCTCTGAGTCCCACGCCAGTGTGGCCCCATCAGCCCCTTCTCTCTCCTCTTTCCGTTCTCTGTGGGGAGGGGGCAGGCAGGAGGAGCAAAATGGTCAGCATCACACAGCCAGGCTGGGCGCCACCTCAGAGAGTCCCTGCCACACCTGCCGCCCACCTTGGCACTTGCTTCATCCTTCTATCCACCCACTCCACCCTCCAGCCTCTACCTCTTTCTGCTGCTTAATAAACTCAACTTGGTCTCCATGCTGTTTTCCTGCCCTCCAGAGAGCACTTCCCTCACCCCCTCAGAGACCCGGGCTCTTATAGACACCCCCAATCTTGTGAGCCCCACCCCCACACTGAGCTCACCCCCAGAACCCTGTGGACCACAGAACCCCCTCCACATGGCACTCTCGCTCTGTCACTGTCTCACTGCTGCACGTCGGCACGAATCACCCCATCAGTCGCTGTGAGCCCTCTGCTGCCTCTGAGAGACACACTCTTATGCCGACCTAGCCCTGTCACTGACCTCAGAGCACGCCACTGCGGTTCCAGCATGAAGGAAGGACTGGAGAGGAGATGGGTGGGAAGATGCAAAGGAAGGGCCAGAAGTGGTGAAGGTCTGGGGTGACGTTTGGGAAAACCCTGCATCCCAACATGAGGCTTTCACTGCAGGTCTGGTTTCTGCCTCAAGCCTGTCTGTCTGGCCTTCCCCTTTCTGGCTCAGTCTTTGTCTTCCCTTCTGATTCCAACTCTCGTAAACCCTCTAGAGAAGGAGGTAAAGTAGTTTATGACTCAGGCCTCCCCATCCCACCCCATGACCCCGAAGCCTTGAGTGAGGCATCTGTCTCTCTCTTGGTCAGTCCGTCCATTTGTCCCTCAGATTCCTTCGTGCTTATGTCTTCCTGTGCCTCCATCCCACTCCAAGTCTGTCTCATCCCCCATCGCTCCTCATGTCTCCCTGCCCCTCCTCACATGCTGCTTCCCCTCACAGAGACCTTGGCCAGTGCCAAGGAGGAGAACGTGGAGATACACCAGACTCTCGACCAGACCCTGCTGGAACTCAACAACCTGTGAGGTTGCTCTGCCCCCAGCTGGGCTGCCGTCGCCGCCCCAATGCAATAAAATGGATGTTACCTGCATCACGGGACCCTTTAAACCTTTCTTTGATGTTAGCAATGGTGGTGGTAGTTTTCCAAAGTAGAAAGGCTGAGAGGATGCCCGAGGGGAACAGTGGAGTAGAAGGGCCCAAGTGACCATACTCCACAGTAGGACTTCCTTTACCAAGGGAGCCAAGGGGTGGGGGCAGTGGGTTCCCTGAGGAAGGTTGTGAACAGGCTGAGTGAAGCAGAGAGGCCCCTCTAGGCTGGGGGAACATCCAAGCTCTTATTACCCACACTGCAAAGGAGCTGCAGTCAGCGGTCCTGTGCCATTCCAGCAGTGGCCAGTCTGAAGGAAAAACTGCAAAGCTACGCAGATTTTACTTGAGCAGGGTCAAAGCCCAAAAGCCTCACTATGATTTTAAGCCTGGAGGCTAAGCCTGCCCTACCCCCAGACGCATATACTGCTGTGTGTGCCCCCAAGGCCATTCTAACTATCTCGGTCATTTCTACACCCTTCCCGAAAACATCTGTGCTAGGCAGTAATGCCCCCCCTCCCCCCACCAAACTGTCCACACCCTGATCCTGTGAAAGGTTACCTTATGTGGGAAAAGGAACTTCCTGATTAAGCTAGAGATTTTGAAATTAGGAAATTATCCTAAATTATCCAAGCAGGCCCAATGTAATCACAAAGGTTCTTATAAGAGGGAGGCAAGGTCAAAGGCAGTTGTTAAGAGATATGACAATGGAAGCAAGAGGCTAGGGTGATATGAGGAAGGGGGCCACAAGCCAAGGAATATTTGGCTTCTAGAACCTGAAAAAGGAAACCTCCCCTGGAAGTGCCCAGGAGGAACAGTCCTTACTGACACCTTGATTTTAGCCCAGAAGATTCACTGTGGATTTCTGACCTCCAGTACTTAAGAGGATAAATTTGCATTACTATTAAATTTGTGGTGATTTTTAAAGGCAGCAATAGGAAATAAATATACCACCCTCCTGATTTGGGGAACAGAGCTGCCGTCCATATATTTTATTAACATTTATTTTTAAAAATATTTGGACCTTAAAAAGAAAGTGGTATGAAGGGTAGGACAGGACAATCGAGCTCCCCCCCAGATTCTTCTGGTTGGCTTCTCTGCACATTCTTCAAGTTCCAAGGCCTCTAGGCAACAGTCTCCGTGACCTCTGCTGGGTGGTAGCTAACATTCCCTTTGGTTCCACTTCGGAGTCTACACAACACAAAAGCCCAATCAGAAAACTCCAATGTGCATGAAACTGTTCTGGACTCATCCAGGGAAGTGGGCCTGAGGAAGAGGGATGTCAGGAAGTGGGCAGGTATACCTTTGCTGCCTTCTCATTTGCACAAGGAAGGCGATGCTTGTGACTGCAAAGAGGAGGCCAAAAACCAGGGCCAGGATGTCACCTGGAGGGAGAAAAGAGGCTGCCTCAGGGTGACAAGGAGTCTGTAGGATTCCCTCAGCCTGCTTCAGTGTATTCCCCCACCCTGCCCCCCAGGTTCCCCAGCTGCCCTCAGTGTCAGAATCCAGAAGAGGCCCACAAAGGAATGGGGGTGGATACACAAGAAAGAATAAGATAAGCACCTCTTTTTCTTACCTAAAAGCAAAGTAAAAGAGGTTGTTTGAGAAGGAGGATGCTAGGAGATTTCCGTAGCTTCATTCTAATTAACTTTTGCCCTGGGGACAGTGGAACCCCCTCTCCCTTGATCTGACACTCTATCTAATTGGGGTTGGAGGTCTGTTCTGCAGAAAAGGAGAAGGGGTAGAGGTGGTCCTAGCTCCTGAGGCTGAATGATGCCAAGGGGTCAGGGGCCAGAGATGGGGCACAGACTCACCAGCAGCAAGGCAGGAATTCAGGTGGACTGAAGAGGAAAAGGACACATTAGAACCAGGGTCTGTGACTGCCAGTGACAGACACAGGCACAAATGAAGACACATGGGAGTATGACGGACCTGGGATTGGGGGGGGGGGGGGCATGGGGCACAGCACTATGAGTCACCACAAAGCTGCACCTGGCTCAACAGTCCTGGGGCTGCTCTCTGTTTCAGCAAGGAAGGAGGACTCGATTATTCGCCCATTCAAAGGCTGCGTTGCTCGGAAGTTCAGCTGTAGCCGAGAGTCATCAGGTCCCCACAGGGAGCCAGAGAGGGTGTGGAGCTAGGGAAGTCAGGAGACAGCTGTGGGGGTAGGCTCATGACAAGAAAATGAAATGGTCACAGGCCTACTCACCGCCAGCACTCAGGGCTTCACCCCCTCTGTCCCCCTTGTCCCCCATATGGCTGCTTCATCTCTTTATCCCACCTTGATCTCATCCCTACACCCCTTTCCCCCACATCCTCTATGTCACCACATGCCCCAGCCCCACCTGCTTCGCACTCAGCCTCACTGTCTGGTTGAACACAGTCCAGATGACCCCCTGGGCGCAGGGAGGTGTGGTTAGAGACCCCTCATAGCGGAAGTAGCGGCTGAGGTCAGAGGGCAGCAGCGCAGATACATCCAGGCCAGGGACCCAAGTCTCTGAGTCTGTGGAGAGGACCTGTGCCGGAATCCCACCTGGACTGCTTCCCTCCAAAGCTTTGGAGTATAGGGATACAGTTTCACCTCCCAGAAGCCAAGCTGATGCAACTTCCTGAGACCACTTCTTCACTAAGTGTGTCCCTTCTCATAACTCAGCACAAGACCTAACTCAGAATAAGGTAAAAAGTCTGTGGGGCCTCACAGAGTGAAAGAAGTGCTCCCAAGGTCCTTCCTGAGTCTTCACTCTTATTCTGCATACTATGATAACATGCTGGACTACAGATTTAAACCCAAAATGAATCAAAAGGGAAAATGAGGGGGTGCCTGGGTGGCTCAGTGGGTTAAGCCTCTGCTTTAGGCTCAGGTCATGATCTCAGGGTTGGAAACCCCTGCATCAGGCTCTCTGCTCAGCAGGAAGCCTACTTCCACCTCCCCCCACTCCACCCCCTCTGCCTGCCACTCTGCCTACTTGTGATCTCTCTCTCTGTGTCAAATAAATAAATAAAATTTAAAAAAAGGGGGGGGGGAATGAGCAGAGTAACTTGTAAATAAATATAAACATTTGAAACCATAAAAAACAGACACAAAACTCAAAAAAGCACAGTTCCCTCTAGTTTGGTAAAATTAAGTTCCAGTAGTGAGGTTTAAAATTACTTAGAATGACTGAGAAGGCAAAGATTTCCAACAAAAGTACAAATTTAAAATATTTGATGCTTTTGGAGGAGAATTAGAGAATTTTCAGAAAAATTTTAGCTCTCTGGACTTAACCTCTGAAGTTCCAAATGCTTTTTTTTGGGGGGGGGGGGGCTTGTTTTGTGTCTTCTTTTGGTTTTTGTTTTGATTTTGGGTTTTGTGGAGTTTGGGGGTTTTTTTGGGGGGGGTGGGGTGAGGTTTTTGTCTGTTTATTTTGGTTTTTAGCCATAAAACCTGTGGGCCTCTGCTCAACTTTGTAATTATTGTCAAGCTCACAGTCAGTTCACATGTTGGTTCCCTGCCTGTGGGAGGGAGCCCATCTCCATCCTCACGCCTGAGCCTCCCCAAGGACAGTTCTTTATGAACAAAGGTATTGAGGGTAGTGGCCAAACCAACAAACTGACCTTCCTCAGTGACTTCTTCCAAATGTGACAGCAACTGCTCATAGGCACTGTTTTCTTCTGGACCCTCCTGGGAAATGACAGTTCAAGACAGGATTTTACAGGTATCCAAGGCCATGGCTGGAGGCCTGAAGGTGAGGTGGGCTTCCCATACCCTGAGAACGCTGGGAGAACACAAAATCTTGTGTGTATTACTACTCAGTGGATTTACTTTTATTTGCAAACGAATCTAACCTGCTTGGTGGACTGATTTTCAATGGTAAGTTGGAGGAAAAAGTGGGTCACTTTCCTAGGATAGGAAGCCTCCAGTGACCTGGGTCCTACTATCTTTTCCAGTCTCTCTGATCCTACATCCACATACACACTCATGGTCTCCCCACAGAAAACCATAACCACCTTTGCATTCACATTTCTTCTATATTCACCTGAATAATTCATGTGTTTGCCTTTGGAGCAAGGACATGCTATCTCAGAGGCACTTCTCTAAACTTTGTGCTGTTGAGGATGGCGTTAAAAGAGTCAGTAAGGGGGCGCCTGAGTGGCTCAGTGGGTTAAAGCCTCTGCCTTCGGCTCAGGTCATGATCTCAGGGTCCTGGGATCGAGACCCGCATTGGGCTCTCTGCTCGGCAGGGAGCCTGCTTCCTCCTCTCTCTGCCTGCCTCTCTGCCTACTTGTGATCTCTCTCTGTCAAATAAATTAAAAAAAAAAAATCTTAAATTAAAAAAAAAAAAAGAGTAAGGCAATGACAGGGCCTAGAAGGTATCTCACCATCTCTCCATTTTACTAGCCTCTTCTAATCACTGTGTATGTAGCCTGGATCCATACAAGTCCAAAGATGGCACTAAATACTTCTCTAGACTTCACTGCATTACACAAAATGGAAATTACAGGTTACAGGAGTATTCAAGAAATTACTCTTCCTGGCCTTCTCCCCGCCCCCACCCCATTCCACAGCCATTCCCTGAGTGGGTTATATTCTTACTCCACATACACTGTTGGCTCTGGATGGAACATCTTTTCTTTTCCACTACTGAAGGCTTCAAGTTTGACCTCCTCTGTGAAGCTTTCTCTGACCACCTCTTTGACTCTGTCTGTGCCCTTTGTAACAGCCTCCCCCACCGGCTGTAGGCGGAGCCACGGTTTTCGGAATCCTTTGTGTGGCTCAGCGCCTGGCTTACAGGGCGTGTCGAATGAATTAATGAGTGAATGAGGACGGCCAGGTGCCAGGGTGAGTGTGCTAGGATGGGATCTCTGGGGTCAAGCTACAGTGAGCCCTGGGGCGTGGGGAAGCAGGGGATAGAGGTGTCCAGGGCTGGTACCTGCAGAAAGGCGGCCAACACGGCCAGCCCCCCGGGGCGCCCCAAGGCCTCATCAACTTTGGCAAATGCAGTGCTGAGATGAACCACATGGATCTGGAGAGAAACAGGGTAGAAGTGGGCAAGACCCCCGGCACAGCGCCCCCCTTCGCCTCTCCGCTGCGCGCTCACCTCGGCTGGGAAACGGTGGCCGTCAACCGTGTGCTCTGAGCCCGGGCGACCCGCAGCCCCCCAGTGCAGATGCAACTGCAGGGCCCGGTACTCCCGCCCAGGACCCAGGGCCATCTCCAGCCCCGGAGGCAGAGTCAGCTGCACTGCGAGGGAAGAGGCAGGTGAGCCGGGAAGGAAGAGCCAGCCTAACTCCCAAGCACCTGCCTGGCGGGCCCTCGGCTCTGGACCCGGCCCTGTACCGCAGATACCCTCCCCGCCTCCTCCCCGAGGCTCCGCAGCGAGACCCCTCCCTCACCCGTGTGGCCATTGTTGCGCAGGCGCAGTTCTGGGAGTTTCGGGAGCTCAAAGCCCAGGAGTTCCGGGGGTTGCAGAGCCCGGCAGAAAGCGGCGAGCTCTGGGCGGATATCTACCGGCGATTGGAAGCGGCCTGCGCAGGCTGGGGACACCTGGGGCCAGGGCGGGTCGCCTGGAGTGAGAGAGTGTGGACCGGCAGTCTGGTGACAAGATCAGAAATAGGAAAGCGGGGTAGAAAAAGTGAGGGGATGGAGTGAGAAAGCATGGGGCGGGAAATAGAAATCAGGGATGTGGACAGAAACAGGGAGCAGGCCGCGCGTTGGGGACTGTCAGACATGGATGCAGTGGGTGGGACACCCAAGATCAGAGTTCGGGATGACTGGGGGGTCGGATCAGCAGAGCAGGGTGCACAGGCTGGGTGTGCAGGGGGTAGGTGTCTCACCTCCATAGCGCCAATGGCTGTGGTCATCCCCTGCATCAATGAGAAGAATGAAAAGCCTGTCTTCAAGCCCAGTCCCTCCCCAGCGGCCAGAAAGAGATGGGTCCCCCTTACTAGTAGAGGTTCTCCAACTCAGATGCCTTACAGGGTCGTAGCAGGTAACCAAAATGCCTAACGTGGCCAGATATAAAGCACAACAGATTGCAACCAAAGGTCACACCATAGCTTGGTAGACCAAAGATCCTACTGGTCTCAGAGATACCAGTTGCAACGGTTGTCTTTGTAAAGTAAGTGGGGGCCTCAGTCCCCAGGCCTCTTCCCTTTCTCCTTGTCTCCAATTCCCTTCCCAAGGTTCCTGGTTTCTGAGTCAAAATACCAAGTTCCCCTACTTGCTATTCCCTCTTCCCAGGTCTCAATTTCTTCATCTGTAGACTGAAGATGAGGTGATCTCTACAAGCCCTCTGGCTCCTCCTCTGCTTCCCAACCACTCCTGCCATCCATTCTCTTCCCTCATATTCCTACTCCTCTCCACCTGTCTTCTCTCTTTCCACATTCTGCATCTTTCTCCTCTCCAACTTCCCCTTTTTTCTTTCTCATCTCTTCCTGCTCATCTTGCTTCATCTGTGCTTTTTGTCTCCCCATTCATCCCCTTCTAGCTCTGAAAGGGGGAAGGGTCTAGTGGCATGAGATCCCCTGGGGATGGGAAAGGCTACTGTTGGAGTGCAGACTCCATTCCTTCTCTGAATAATCCCTGCCTGGGCTGGGGTTTAGTGTGGGAAGGACAAACCTCCTGGAGTCTAGATTTGGAGGGCTGATGACCGCTTACCTTTGTTGTGCCTGTAGTCATTATTCTGGGAGCCTTGGGGGTCCCTGGGTGCCTCAACAGTAGGCAGATCCTCTAACTTCAGAGAGTCCTCTTTTCCTGGTTCAGTCTTCATTCCAGATGGGTCCTCCTCTCCACGTGGGTCCTCCTCTCTGGGTAGGTCCTCTTCACTGGGTAGGTTTTCCCCGTCCAGCTGATCATCTTCCCCAGAAGAATCTCCTCCCAACCCAGGCGTCCCCTCTATACGGGACAGGCTCTGGGGATGGGCAGGCACCAGGAGCAGCAGTGCAAGCAGCAGTTGCAGGGCAGGGCCCGGAGAAGGGGCTGGGATCGACAGAAGGAGCCAGGGTCTGGGGCACAGGGGAGCCATGTGGCTGACTGTGGGGTGTCCCAGACACGGTGTGTACGGGCTGTACGTGCATTGGAAACAGGAGCTGGATGGGGGAGGAGCAAGCCTGGAGGGGAGCAGGCTGACTCACAGAGAGCCCTTTTGTAGAGATGGAGCCAAAGTCCTGTGGGTCTGCCTGGCCCTGTGCCCCCTCCCCGATACCAAAGCCTGAATGGGGGTGGCGTGAGAGGCAGGTATGTGCATAGGCAGGAGGTTATCGGGGTCACAGGCTTAGCCTGGAATCTAAGGCACCACCTGGCACTACACAGGCTCCTCCGGCACCGCCCAGCTGCTCACCAGCCAGCCTCAGCTAACCCTGGCCTGCTTCCCAGGCCCAGGCAGAGAAGGGGAAAGACAGGGAGTTGGGGCCCCCACAGCCTCTGGCTGAGAGGGGAAGCAGCCCATGTATATATCCCTGGCCTAGCCAGGGAGCAGATAAAGGGGTAGGACAAGCTGCTGGAAAGTCTGGGAGCTGGTGGACAGGTAGGTGGGAGGCAAATCTGAGTATAAATGGAAAACTGAGTGGGGCGCCTGGGTGACTCAGTCCTTAAGTGTCTGCCTTCTGCTCAGGTCATGATCCCAGGGTCCTGGGATTGAGCCCCGGATCAGGCTCCCTGCTCTGCGGGAAGCCCGCTTCTCCCTCTCCCACTCCTTCTGCTTGTGTTCCCTCTCTTAGTGTGTCTCTGTCAAATAAGTACATAAAAAATCTTTAAATGGAAGACTGAGTATATGTAGGAGAGGGACTGTGATGACTTTACAATAAATTTATTTTTCATCATATTATACATCTGCTCAAAAATCTTCATTGGCTTCCATCTGCCCATCTTCTTCCTCTAGTTGACTTTCAAGTCCTTCAAAATCTTACCCAAGAATCCTTTCCATTTTATCTCCTACTATTCTCCCTCATACTCCAGCCAAATTAAAACATTCATTTTTTCCCCCCAGACCTCTGACCACCTTTGTTTGTCTAGTTCTCATGGCTGGGAATACCATTCACTCTTATATTTAACAAATATTTATTTAGCATCTACTATGTCCAGCACTGGGCCATGGACTAAATGTACAGAAATGAATAAGACACAATCCCTGTCCTAAGGAGCTCACTGTCTAGTGAGTGAAGGCACAATATTCAGTGGAGAGAGATTAATTCTGCCTTAGAAAGTAATACAGAAGTAGGCAAAATCTGATCTGGATTTTGGAGAAGTAGCAATTCAATTGCTAAAAAAAAATGGGGAGATTGGTATTTTGTGCAAAGGAAAGGCATCAAGTATCTTGTGCAGGAGAATGACAGAATCCAGTTCTCATATTAGGTTGTGTTGAGCGCTGGTGTGGAGCATGGATCTGAGGGGGAGAGCAGGTGCAAGGAGATGAAGACTGAAAGGACCCCAAGAATGGACTTGGCGTTCCCAGTATGCCTGTTCATTTGAGAAACACTGAGCCTCACCTAGGGATGCAGCACTGAACTAGAGAACCACCTCTACTGTTCTGTAGCTCACATTCTAGTAAGGTCCCCACAGCTTCAACAAACCAAAAGAGAGTAAGGCCATCTCAGGAAGTTCCTATTTGGGGCTAAATTCAGTAGATATGCACCAGTATGATTGTACGCATTAGAGAAATATGTTGAAATATTTCTAATCCTGTTGAGAACTAGTTCCTAGCTTCAGGGCTCTCCTTCTACCTCCCTCTTCTCTGGGGACTCTACTGATCTCTTATCTAAAGAGGTAATGCCTAGGGCGCCTGGGTGGTTCAGTGGGTTAAAGCCTCTGCCTTCAGGGGCGCCTGGGTGGCTCAGTGGGTTGAAGCCTCTACCTTCGGCTCAGGTCTTGGTCCCAGTGTCCTGGGATCGAGCCCCGCGTCGGGCTCTCTGCTTGGCGGGGAGCCTGCTTCCCTTCCTCTCTCTGCCTGCCTCTCTGCCTACTTGTGATCTCTGTCTGTCAAATAAATAAATAAAATCTTTAAAAATAATAAATAAATAAATAAATAAATAAATAAATAAATAAATAAATAAAATCTTTAAAAAAAATAGGGGTGCCTGGGTGGCTCAGTGGATTAATCCTCTGCCTTCGGCTCAGGTCACGATCTCAGGGTCCTGGATGGAGCCACGCATCGGGCGCTCTACTCAGCAGGGAGCCTGCTTCCCCCTCTCTCTCCACCTGCCTCTGCCTACTTGTGATCTCTCTGTCAAATGAATAAATAAAATCTTTAAAAGTAATAATAATGATAATAATAATAAAGAGGTAACGCCTGGCACAGCAGAGGCCCAGCCAGCTTCCACTGTCATGAATCAGTACTTCTGTACCCACTCCCCGGTAAAATAGTTTTACTGTCTCTCCTGTCTAAGTCCCTCCTATGATTCAAGACTTAACTCAAAGGCCACCTTCTCCACTCTCTTCCATAGGAAGAGATTTCTGGTGCCTCTGAACCACCACAGTTCTTTGCCTGCCCTTACTAATAACCTTGCCCACCATCCAACTTATATTATGGTGATTTATGACATTTTATCTGCTCTAATAGCATTGAGTTCCATAAGGGCAGGGTCCAGTATTTGATTAAGTCTTTTATTCACCAACCATTATAGAGCATTTTTCTCTCTGCAGAACACCTTGCCAGGACTTGAGGAAAACCAAATCAACTAAGATGGCTTCCCTGCCCTCAAGGAGTTCATTGTCGGATGATTTGTGTTTGCCGAACCACAACTGTTCCAAGAGCATGACACCACATTTTTATAGCACCCCAAATTATCTGCCTTGTCAGAATAATTGTCACAGTGTATACCAAAACTTGCACAGAGCTGAACAACTGCTGTCCTCCAAGGAGGGAGGCAGCCTAAGAATCCAGGTTGCTATTTCTGGAGCCAAATTAAGAGCCATCTATGGAAATCTGATCCAGTGTGCAATGTGGAAGGTCAGCTTATTGTCTGGGTCGGCTGTGACGTCAGCACCTTGGTTAGACACTGACACATGGAGGGTACATGCTAGTATCGAACTGGATGGACTTAGACAAGACAGAATGTAGTAATGACAAGTCTAGTTGAGGTAGAAGAGGTCATGGGCAGCCACAGTAGACAAAAGCACCATGCTTACTGGGGTCTGGAGTCTGTATGTATGGAGATCTTTCTCCAAGACCCATCCCAGCTTTACTTCATTTTCCCTCTTTCCAAATGTTCTTCATATTTCCATCGTTTTCCTTTTTAGGTCTCTGTCAAGATTTCCTGGTACACTTCTCTGCAGCACTCTCTATGTCCACCTGCCTCCCTGCCATCTCAGCTGCTTTTAGTCAATGTTTCAGAGCCTAGATCTGTGTCTGTGTGCAGGTCTCTCTCCGTTTCAGCCTTTTAATTTTCCAAATGCCATTCTCCATGCTGCTGTCTCTTTCTTAAGAGCTCTGTTTCTGTGTGTGACTGTGTCTCTGGTCTGGGTGGGGAGTATAGACTCTGACCCTGGATCATGCCTTTGCAACTGGGAGACTGCCAAACTCTAAAAACAGGTTTGAGCTCCTAGAGTCTTACCCTGGGACCTTTCCCAGGTTGGGACCTGGTGTACTGAGGACCAACTGACTGGAGCACCACCTGCCAGTGCATGGCCTCTCTGTGGTGTTTATGGCCAAGACTTTGGTCATCAGGGTCTGTGCCTTCAGACATTTAGGGCCATGTTTCTGCTCATCACAGGGCTGCAGAAGAGACTCATAGTGATATAGATTACTGTGGGATTATCTGTCCCATTTTGCCATGAACTCCTAGTGTGGACTGCCCCACATTCACTGAAGAGTGTGTAACTAGTCTTTACCTATATGGTATCATCAGTTTCCTTAAGTCCAAGGTACAGTCTGACCCAAACTTTCTCTTTCCGCCATCCAATTCTTCAAGTTGTTTTTCCCTGATCTAAGTCCAGCATTTCTCCTTAGAATTCTTAGAATGTCAGTGAGCTAGAGGGGACCTCAAAACCCTAACAGTACCCTGGTTTTTGTCTTGGGTTCCAAATTCCTAGGGTTCCACAGTGGGAGGAATGAAGGGTCTGAAGGTTTCTTAACATTTTGGTCTTTAATAGTATTTTTTTTTCTGGTTAAAAAGTAATGCAAGCAGGGCTCCTGGGTGGCTCAGTCATTTAAGTGTCTGCCTTTGGCTCAGGTCATGATCCCAGGGTCCTGGGATCAAGCCCTGCATCAGGCTCCTCTGCTTCTCCCTCTCCCTCTGCCTGCCACTCCCCCTACCTGTGCTCTGTCAAATAAAAAAATCTTAAAAAATAATAAATAGGGGTGCCTGGGTGGCTCAGTGGGTTAAAGCCTCTGCCTTCGGCTCGGGTCATGGTCCCGGGGTCCTGGGATCAAGCCCCGCTTCGGGCTCTCTGCTCAGCAGGAAGCCTGCTTCCTCCTTTCTCTCTGCCTGCCTCTCTGCCTACTTCTGATCTCTGTCTGCCAAATAAATAAATAAATAAATAAATAAATAAATAAATAAATAATAAAATGTAATGCTTGCATGCTCCAGCAGAAAACTTGCAAAAAGGAGAAAAACATTAAGAGAATTTAAAAAATCACCTTATTTTTCCCATTCACCCCTTTAACCTCAGCGATCCAGTGCCTGACACAGATTAGGTGCTTAAAAAAATATTTGTGGAGTGCATTAACTTCAATCCCATCACCCAGAGATAACAACCACAACTACCTCTTGATTGCTTATCCTTCCAGTCCTATATATGCTATACATAAATGGGATCATATTGTACAAACAGCTTTGTTAGCCTAGTTTTTTTTGGTCTTGGCAATATACTCTGCATGTTTTTCCATATTGATAGGTTTTTTACATTTTTAATGCTTTCATATTATTCCTTCAAATAGCTGTACCATAATTTTCCTAGCCAATTCTCTACCACTGGACATTTAGAAGGCTTCCAATTTTATATTGTTACAAATAACACTGTACCACCCATTCTGGTATACATATTTTTGTTCACATATCTGTTTCTTTAGGGTTCATTCCTAAAAATGGAACTGCTAGGTGATAAGAGTAAGCACATTTTAAGACTTCTCATACATACTGGCAAAATGGCTCTGCCAATTTACCCTCTAGGGCTACTGCCAATTTCTCGAAAGACCTAACGAAGTAAGGAAAATCTGGTCCATTTTATCTTTGACGGGGCAGCACAGACTAATCAACTACAAGCTTGAGCCTTTGGCCAGAATTACAGCAATTCTGACCACCTCGTTAGTTATTGACATTTGCTGATCAGGAGCTAATGGGCTGTCAGGTTTTGGATCAGTATGAAAGGAAAAAACGAGTTAGTAACTTAAAACCTATAAACTTTTGTCCAAGGGCCAAAGCATTTCAAACCTTGTGACCCCTGAGGTTTCCTAGTAGTGAAAGCACTGAGGACGACTGGACCTCAGATCTGGCACAGGCCCAGGAGAGAATACGTACGGTAATTATTGCCCCCTTCCTAATTTTACAGATAGGACACTGAGGTCCCGCTGATGTCTGCTTTCCTAGGTCCAGACTACGGCTCCAACTTAGCTCCAGTCCAGAGGAGGGCCACCCACCGGCCCCACTCAACGCTGCCTGAGCTGGTTTCTCGCACCTGCAGTGCCGCCCTGGCGGTAGGGCAAGGCCCTAACCGCAGAGACTCAAGGCCTTTCTGCGGGCCGCCGCGCATGCTCCGTCCTGCGCGCAGCCTCCCGGCGCCAGGGGGCGCATTCCTCTCTCCGGCCCCGCCCCCGGAGCGGTTGGGATTTGAATCTCTGGCGGGCTGCGGCCGGAAGAACCGACCCCTCAGCCTGGCATGGAAGGACGGGGCGCCAGCGGACGGTGCACAGTTCAAGAACAGCGTGCCCGTTGGGAGCGGAAACGCGCCTGCACTGCCCGGGAGCTGCTGGAGACCGAGCGGCGCTACCAGGAACAGCTGGGGCTGGTGGCCACGGTGCGGCCGCGCACACCCTCCCGTATGGGGCGGGGACCCCAGGGTATGGGAGGGTCTCTGCGAGGTCGGTGACCCCGAGTATAGCGGGTCTTGGGCCGTCCGCCTACATTTAGGGAGCTCAGGCATTCTACAGTTTCTAACAGCGGCTTGGCATTAGCCTCCTATTCAGGCAGATTATATATCCGTACTCTCCTTCCGCAGTACTTCGTGGGGATTCTGAGAGCCAAGGGCACCCTGCGACCCTCAGAGCGTCAGGCCTTGTTTGGGCCCTGGGAGCTCATTTACGGCGCCAGTCAGTGAGTAGAAGGGGCGAGGGGAAAGAGAGGAGGGAGGGCCCTAGCCTCTGTCAGTGCACGAAGCTTGGAGATCCAAGTTCATATACGGAGTCTGCCAGTTACCTCACCTGTGGTCTTGGCCCAGTGCCTTACCCTGCCCCACCCTCCATCTGTAAAATGGGATAATACCACTACCTCCAGGGCAAGGTTAGAGAATTCAATGAGGTGGTGCCTGAGTAGTTGTTGGACTGCTCTTTTACTATCCTCACCCACGCAGAGAGCTGCTTCCCTACCTGGAAGAAGGGCACTGGGGACAGGGGCTGGAAAGCTTCTGCCCCCACCTGGAGCTCTACACCCAATTTGCTGCCAACGCAGAGAGGTCCCGGACCACCCTGCAGGTAACCCGAAGATAATCTCAAGTTCTTCCCCTCTTGCCCCATACATTGCCTCTTCCTCTGGAGCTCCAAACTTCACTCATACTGTTCCTACATTTCTACAGCCCCGTAGGTGCCCCCCATCTCTACAAAGTTCAATGTAGGGCTTCTCTCAGGAGCACACAACTTACAGAGGGCTGGGGGTGTGTGTACACAGATGAATACAATGTAAGGAGTGGCTTCTCTCCCTGCTGTCAATCCTTTCCCTATCACTACAGGAGCAACTAAAGAAAAACAAACATTTCCGGAGGTTTGTGCGACTTCAGGAAGGCCGCCCTGAGTTTGGGAGCCTTCGTCTTCAGGACCTGCTCCCTCTGCCTTTGCAGAGGCTCCAGCAGTGAGTAAACTCACCTGGACTCAGCCAACCTCTCTTTTCTGGGTCTGTATGATCGCTGCTTTCAGCTTTGTGGGGTTTATGGCTTCTGTCCCATTGCCTCTCTCCTGGGACCAACCACTCTTAAAAACCTCTTGCAAGAGTAAATGTGAACCCACTGGAGTAGCTGGGGTCTGCAGCTCAGGCCCTTAGCTAGGAATGTGGAAGTCTGCACTGAAGTGAGGGGGCCTGTAATAGAAACAAGGTATCTGGAAGAGTCTGTTGAGATGAGAAGTTTACCTACCTTAGATTTCTGTTCCTGGGATGTTAAGAGCATATAGTAGGTTGTCTCTAGCATCCTCCTTGGATGGATTAATTTGCATCTTGGGAACTAGACTCCCAAATCATGGTCAGTCTGCTCCTGACTCTTTTTTTTTTTTTTTTTTTTGTCAGAGAGAGGGGGAGAGAGAGCGAGTGAGCACAGGCAGAGGGAGAAGCAGGCTCCCTGCCGAGCAAGGAGCCCGATGTGGGACTCGATCCCAGAACGCTGGGATCATGTCCTGAGCCGAAGGCAGCCGATTAACCAACTGAGCCACCCAGGCGTCCCTGCTCCTGACTCTTTAGTGTGGGAAGATGGAAGCAGAGGGCCATGTGGGGTGAGCCCGGGTTCTGAGTCCCAGATGAAAGAGAGGGATGCAACCATCAGAAGCAGGTCTTTCCTGGCCTTGCAACTAAAGTGTGTGTAGGGAGCGATCTGTAGGTCAGGCAGAAGGAATTCCGCCCAACTCTACTTCCCTTCGTGGACTTCCAGCTGTCTAATTCCAGGTATGAGAATCTTGTTGTGGCTTTGGCTGAAAACACAGCTCCCAACAGCCCTGACCAGCAACAGCTCACACGTATGTTCTTGCTCCTTTGAAACACAGGCAGGAGGCTGCCTCTCCTGTTCTGGTTCTGCCCTCTAACAATGTCTGGTATGTCCCTCACTTCCACTGACATGTACACAACATGCCTGTTGCCCTGCCTGCTCTCCCAGAGGTTAGACCCTCACCCTAGTCCCCTCCAGAATACCCTTTCCTCACCATCAGTCACCCAAAGTCAAAGCTGTACCGGGAGTGGGGTGGGGGATGTTGTTCCAGGGGCTGCCCGGCTGATAAGTGAAACCGCCCAGAGAGTCTACAGCATTGGTCAGAAACAGAAGAATGACCAGCACCTCCGGCGTGTTCAGGCTTTGCTCAGTGGCCGCCAGGCAAAGGGGCTTACCTCAGGTACTGCACACTTCCCTTCTCTGTGCCTCACCCCATCCCCAATCCTCAAACTCCCCTTTTCTGACCCTTTTTCAGTATTGCCAGCACAAACGCCCCATTTCCTTAGCCTCCCCTTCTTTCTGCTCCCATGGATCATGGTCCTGGAGCTGCACCAGAGTAACAACTCTCCCACCCCGCCGCCCCAGGTCGCTGGTTCCTACGCCAGGGCTGGCTATTGGTAGTGCCTCCCCATGGGGAGCCCCGGCCCCGAATGTTCTTCCTCTTCTCCGATGTGCTCCTCATGGCCAAACCTCGACCCCCACTGCACCTGCTGCAGAATGGCACCTTTGCCTGCCGTGCCCTCTACCCCATGGCCCAGTGTCAACTCCACAGAGTCTTTGGCCACTCAGGAGGCCCTTGTGGTGGACTGCTCAGCGTAAGTTATGGGCGGGAGCCCTAGTTCGGTAGGAGAGGCTCAAAACAGGCCTCAAATGCCTATGTACTATTTATCCCCTTGGCCTAGGCCCCTTTCAGAGGAACTAAGCCACCTGCATTGAGATGGGGGGAGCGGTTGGGGGTTCATCCCTAGTTCTCGCCTCAGCCCTGAATTACCTCCATGTAAAGAACAAGGCTTTCAGCCTGGACCTTTCTGAACTGTGCACTAAGTGGTGATTTCTCCCTAGCTGTCCTTTCCCCATGAGAAGCTACTGCTTATGTGCACAGACCAGGAAGAGCTATTGCACTGGCACCACAGTTTGACTCTGGCCATCAGGTAAGAGTGCTGTGATGAGGCCCATGGGCCGGGAGTGGGCAGTTCTAATCCTGTCTCACATCTGACACCTGCTGGGCTGCCCCACCCCCAAGGCCATGGGTGATGTTGTCTGAAGAGAGTGCTCACGCCAGTGCCTGAACTGACCGTCTTCTCTCCACAGCAGCCAGAAGAACTAGAAGAATCTTAATTCCAGAACCCAGGATACTTGAGAGACAAGTCAAAGTCAGGAGTACAAAGAAATCTTCAGTACTAACTAAACAAAACACAGAACCCCTGATGGTTGGAGAAGGGTCATTTTGGGTTTGCTTGGGACCAAGCCGTGCCAGCTCATCTGACCAGCCCTTGAGAGTCAGGAAACCAAGTCCCACGCTGGTGAAGCTCTACCGAACCAGCCTCTCCAATGCAGATGAGGGGATTTAGGACTGATTAAGCTCAGTGCTGGGTCCCTGGGTGGTTGTTTATCAGGACTGCAGCTTTGTAAACCTGGATGTTTTTATGTTGAATGCAGTTTCTGTAATTTATTTTCCCACTGCATTTTAGTAAACATTTTTTTCTTCCCCTTTTTGGAAAGGCCTTTCTGTCTCAGCTCTGCAATAAGGGAAAGAGAAGTGTTTGTGCCCTGAAGGCTGCCCTGCTGGTGGCCTCAGGAATACAAGGAAAGGAGCTGGAGCTCCCTCTCTCTCTCAGCTCTCACACTGGAAGGTGGCCTCTTTTTATCCTAATAAGGGAAGCTTTTCAGGAAGGCCCAGTTGTTCTTGGGCACCTAGTATGGGTGTGTGTAGGACCAGCTGGAATAGAAAAAACACACAGGAGTGTCCAGTCACAAGCACAGACTTTGTTTTACTAAACCTTCAGCTGTCATTTCTCCTTGCCGGTGGGGGCTGTGACTGCGGCCCTTCCCACAGCCTTGCTGCATCTTCTCCTTAGCCCCTGTTCCGCTTCCCAAGGAGTAGCTAGGTTTCTTGTCTCTGTGCTCCAGTGTAGGGGCTCCTCCCAGGCCTGACTGTTACCAGCCTCCGCCTCCTCCTCCTCTATACATAAGTCCTCAGGAAAGGGTAGGCTGGCCTCTGTGAGGGGAAAGATCAGGGATATTCCTATCTCAGAGACTGTCTCCACCTCCACAAGACTCACACCACCCAACCCTTTACCTGGTTCTGGAACGTCCACACCCTTGTTTGGCTTGCTGTCTTGTAACAGCTGGTGGATGGTCTGAAGCTTCATATTCAGAAGCTCTTGCTGGGCTCCAGCCAGGGTAGTCACACTGTAGAAATATCCACTCAGAGGCTAGCTGATCTGTAGCCACCTCTTCTACCTATCACAAAGCTCCCCTGGCCACAGGGTCACTGGTCTTCTTACCGCTCAAAAAGGGGGTCCAGCTGGGCCATCAGATTGTTCAGGTGTTGCTCTGTCTGGGCCAGCTGTTGTGTCAACTGGGCCAGCTGTTGCTCTGGGGGTAAAGCAGAAAAGGAGAGTAATGGTTATTTGTATCTTCTGTGGTCCTGTAATCCCCTACCAAATACAGGCTTGTGCAAAACCCACCTGACTGTGATGATTCCTTCTTGCCTTCCTCCTCCTGGAGAACTGCAGCCTCATCTTTCCCCTGATGAAATAGAAGAAGGAGAGGGCTAGCCTGCAGGAACAAACTTCTCCATCACTTCTGTCTCCAAAGCCATGAGAGGAGAAGGATAATTTGAAGTTGAGAAAGCCATGGAGATTTTACTTTAGAGAATCATAATCACACCTAGTCTAGCTCCTCACCTGGGATGTGAAACAACATGCAGTATGCCCCCACACGGGGTCATTCAGTCTAATGAAACACTCCCAGGAATGAGCATCTCTCTCCAGTTTGAAAAAGCTCTGGTTGTTAGTTTATACCCAAAACCAAAAACTTCCCTTTATGTATCTTCTTTCCATGTTGCCTTCCAAGACCACGTCTTTTCAACATGATAGCCGCTCAGGAATTTGAAGACAATGGTCCTTGCCCACTCTCCTTTCCCATGTCTTCTCTGGTTTAATATCCCTAATTTTACTCAGTCGCTGTTCATTTGATGTGGTTTTCTCTGGTTGCTCTACTGGGCACATAGTGTTCTTAGAAGTAGTTCCCTGAAGAGAATAAAATTCTCCCGAATGTTCTGATCAGAATATGAGATGCAATACCTTGTTCCTAGCATTGCCTGGGGAAGTGGGTTTCACAACACACGACTGAACTTTATTATTCAACTAATAAACTGCTAAGTTAACATGTTTCTTCCAGATAGTACTTGGGTCCACAAATATAATTTATTATTGTCTTTAAATTTCATCATGATAGTCCCTCATCATAACCTGTCAAGTCTATTTGGAATCATGACTAGCTATCCCTTTTAATTTTATATCCCCTCCAAATTGGTTCAGCCTTCTACTTCCTAATGAAAATAAGTAATCAGGCCAGGTTTGAGGATAGAGCCTTGGAAGGTATTATTTTCCATTCCAACGATTTCCATACACTAAAATGTACTGTCATTTTACATTTCAGGGCCTCCTTTCTAAGGAGAACATGAGACTAGGGCCTTCCATATTGTGGCTACAGCAACCAACACTTTGTGCCAAGACTAGAATTTTACCAGCAGCCATACTAACGTAGTATGGACACGTACTTGCTGGGTTCAAATCCCAGTTACTACCAGCTCTGCGTGACTTTGAGCAAATGACTTAATCTCTTCATTGGACTGTTGGGAGAATTAAATGTGGTGGTCATTATTTATTTACAATTTACCAAGAACCCTTCACATCTGCTACCTCGCTGGATGCTCAAAATTACCCTCCAGTGTTGAAAAGCCAAGGAACTACCGTCTTCGTTTTACAGACTGACGGAAAGAAGTGTCTTGTTCATGGTACCATAGCGCCCCCATGGGAGATTCAGGCCCGGGGCATCCCCACCCCTCGTCGTCCCGCACCTGCAAACACTTGTACAGCACAAAAGCCACGACAGCAGCGGTGTACAGCGCCCCCAAAGGCAGAGCTCCCGCCCGGGCCCGCTCTCGCTGGTCCTTGGGCGGCGATCGTCGCCGGGGTTCCGTGGCCTCAGGGCCGACCTGGGCATGGTCCCCTGCTGAGGACGGCAGAGGTGGGTCAGTAGAGCCGGGGCCTGGGGACCCACGGGCAGTCTTAGCCTCCCTCCAGAAGCCCTCGCTGATACCTGGGTGTGCCCGGAGGTCTGGGCTGGGGCGGTCTCCGAGGACCCCGGGCAGTGCAGACACAAGTAGCAACCCCAGCAAACCCGCAAACGGTACCGACCCCGCCATGGCACGCCACAGAATGAAGAGCCCGGAGGCGCCAGAGTTGGCCGGGAGTCCCGCTGCGCATGCGCAAGAGGGGCGGTGCGAGGGTCGCGTACCGGGACACGCTGGGAGATCACGCCCACTTAGTGTGTGGGCGGGGCACGCTTATTAGCATAGGAACTTGGCCTAACTTTCCCAAATGAATTCACTTCTCGTCTATTTAGGAATTCTATTAGCCAGAAGGCTTCTAGGAGCCTACAATCTTATAAGATTGTGCTGGAAAATGGATTTTATTTCTCATACTCTCAACCTATTCACCCTAACCGAAAAATGCTTAGGACGGCAAACCTTAAAAGAAGGCACGCGGAAACTACGTGCAGCTCGTGCTGAAGGCCTGTTTCCTAGGCTACAAACGAAGGACTTGTTCCTGATCCGTGCCTAGGGGAAAGTCCCCGGACCGTTTGGCAGAGAGTGCCGCGTGCGCGCAGCACGTTGACTTTCCCTGCTTTGCACGGTAACGTCCGCCGAGAAGTGATCCCGTGTGCTGCGGGGGAGCTGAGCGGCGTGCAGGCGGGGGCGTCGTCCGTCAGCATTTCTAGTTACGCAGGCAGTGCGCGCGCCTGGGCGCACCAACCACACGGGGCTCATTCTCAGCGCGGCTGGCTTTTAGAGGTGGGCCTAGTAGGCCCTCCGCCTGCGGCGAGCCCCTCTTCGGGGCACCGTTAGCGGATCGAGGATGGAGTCTCTTTCTCCTATGACCTAACGCGCTGTATGTATGTGTGTATGTACCACATCGGTTGGAGTTTCTTTGTGCAGGTCCCTCTTCCTACAGTGGCTTCCACTCGAAAGCTAAATGACTGGGCAAGTCACTTAATTTCGCTCTGTGCCTCAGTCTCCATTCTGGAGATAATGATAATACACTATCTGTACCTTACGGAGTTGTTCCCCCCCCCCC